>BLKR01010376.1:0-58434 GCA_011170035.1 Teleogryllus occipitalis | reverse complement strand
TTGTTATGTTGAGGACAATATCTTTTTATGTGACCTGGTTTTTTACATAAGTAACACGTCCGTTCTTGCGGCTTCTCGAACTCCGCGTTACTAGCTACCCTCGGCACTGCCGTTTTGGAAGTGGTCGGCGCGCTTTCCGTCGCCTTCGGCCATTTCCGTTCGCCTGCCTGCTCTTTATTGCCGAACCGCGAGAAATCCTTCTTATATCCGCTAGCCCGGTTGTTTTCGTAGGTGTCCAGCCTTCGTGCCAAATCTTGGGATGCAGAAACCTCACCCCACACATCAATGAAATGGTCACGCATAACCGCCGGCACTTTTCGCTTCATCTGGTCTGTTACAATGAGATCTAGCAATTGCTCAAATGTTTCTATCTTTAAACCTGAGACCCATTTTTTACAATAACTAGCTAATTCACGTGCATAGACGTTCCAAGTGGTCTTTGCACCTTTTACGTGACTACAAACCATCTGCCGGCACTTTTCTGCCGTGAACTTGTACATATCTAATAATTGTTCTTTAATTAGGTCATAATCTTGATCCGGTGAATCGGATCCTACTACGAGCCAGTTGTTCACCTCATTAGGAAGTAAACCCATTAAATGGCTTACCCATTCGACCGGCGCAATGCCAAGCTGGCGAGCATGCGCCTCGAAAACACTTAAAAACAATGTAATATCGTCGCCTTCGCCTTTGAATTTGTCCATGACTTGGCTGATACGAATATTAGTTCGATTTCCCGTGTCGCTACTACCTATGGAAACACGCGTGGGAGCCTGATTCGTTAGTTTTAACTTTTCAAGTTCAAATTGCCGTTCGCGTTCTTCGCGTTCTTCGCGTTCTTCGCGTATTCTTTCCTGCTCTCTCTCATCGCGTAATCTTTCTTTTTCTTGGTCAGCGAGTTGTTTCACGAATGATTCCTCGTACTGCTCGCTTTCCGTAATGATCGCTTTAAGTTTAACCACGGTCTCGTTCCCTTCTAATGTTTCCCCCATCTCCATCGCGACCCTAACAAGCACCTCTTTCCTATAACCCGGTAAGAAAGCCATATTGCCTGAATTGATCCCCGGCCAGAACAAAAAACACACTTACGTTCAGTTGACCTCGGTGTCGCGTGAGCGCCTTCTGGATCCGGTTTGTGGCCTCCTTCCTTCCTCTCGTTCAGGTCGGTCCGTGATGTGTTCTTCCGGTGATGCAAATATTAGCAGATCAAGTTCCAGTGCCAATATCAGCTCGTTCCAGTACCAGTACCAAGTTTTAGAAAAGAAAGGTTCCGAGTCGGATTGTACCGCCCCGAAACTACCGTACCGAAACACCACACTTTTCGGTTTCTCGTGGCGTGCGCGACACTGCCGGCGCCACGTATTTACGACGCGTATTCACGTTTAACTGCGTACACTGTCTTTACGCGTGCTGTTCTGATAAATCAGCGCGCACCGATGGCTCTGATGCCGCACTGATGTCCCCGGGGATGCTGCTGCAGACTTCCGCGTTCCCCGTTCGTTGCGAACGTAGTGACTGCTTCCACAAAGCTGAATGATAGTGAGTCTTTAATCTGTTGTAACCAATTATTAACTGCAATTGGCACAACCGCCCGGTGTGAGTTCTAAGCACCACTGCAACCAATTTTGAACTACAATTGCAACAATTGGCGCAGGCACTCCGGCGTGAATTTACAATAACCGCTGCTACCAATTTTAGACAAGAAAATGGCAGAATTGGTGCGGGCACACCGACGTGAGTTAACAATAGCGCTGCCACCAGTTTTAGAAAAGAAAATTGGCAGAATTGGTGCGGGCACCCCGACGTGAGTTTTCGATAACCGCTGCCACCAGTTTTAGAAAAGAAAAGTGGCAGAATTTGCTGCGAGCGCCCCGACGTGAGTTTTCGATAACCGCTGCCACCAGTTTTAGAAAAGAAAATGGCAGGAATTGGTGCGGGCACCCCGACGTGAGTTTTCGATAACCGCTGCCACCAGTTTTAGAAAAGAAAGGTTCCGAGTCTGTGACGTACTAGAGTGAAAAACACAGACGACTGTTCTGATTGAATAAATAGAATATATTTACAGATTTTTTACAATTAATGTACAATGATATGATACAAAAATCTAGCCCCTTGGCAACCTTTCAATTCTCTTAGCCGCGAAACCCCGCGACCGTCCCCTAGGCCTCGTCCAGAACCACTGCTTCGGAAGCAGCAAAAAGCAACGCGAAGTGCGAAGCTGTCGGACATAGAGTCCCGTAACTACACCAGTTACATGGCTTGTTGCCAAACCGATCTTCGACCTGAAGATCACGTGCAAGGATTGCAGTGGAGATACCTCACGTCTTCCGACACCCAGCGTATCCCGCGAGGCTCGTGTCGGCGCGGCCTTAAATATCCGCCGGCTCGCCCCCACCCTACAAGCAGCGGGCGACACACGGCTCGCTGGCCAGCCTTTACAGAGCTACAACCGACACCTCTTAGACTCGCATCCGCGCGCGTCCCTTTGGAGGAAATTCCAGCCGGGATTCCTAAGGGTTTTTCCGACCGGCGCGGCGTGGCGCCGCCACCCTCCACCCACATCCGGCTTTACGCGGGTTTCCCCGAAGCGGCCCGACGCACCGGCGCCGGACCAGGCGACGCTACAATTCACACGCTGAAAAAATATTTGATAATTGCACCACATTCCTAAATCACTCAATACCAGAAGTAAATCATGAATGAACAGATATCATGCTTCCTGGAAAATAATGAATGAAAGGATTTTTTTTAATGTAGGAAACCGTGAATGCAATATCCATTCACATCTGAGCTTATTTGACAACGGCACCTGCAAAAACGAAAATTGTTCAGCTACTGATTGTGACGCCAGATCACGTAACATTCAAATTGGCTCAGGCTCAGCTTTTGTTCAGCAGGGGGTGCGGGGGCAGTGGAGTCGATAGGGTGCGGGGACAGAGTAGTCGGCAAGGGGTGCGGAGACTGGGGTCGACACGGGGTGTGGGTGCAATGGGGTCGGCTGGGGGTGCGACGGCAATGGGGTTGGCAGGAGGTGTGACGGCGGTGGGGTCGGCATGGGATGCGGGGGCGGTGGAGTCGGCAGGGGGTGCAGAGACAATGGGGTTGGCAGGGGGAGTAGGTGCAATAAGCTCGACAGGGGGTGCGGGGGTAGTGGGGTCGGCAGGGGTGTGGGGACAGAGAGGTCGGCAGGGGGTGCAGAAACAATCGGGTCAGCAGAGGGTGCAATTGCAATGGGGTCGGCATCGGGTGCGGTGGCAGTGGGGTCGGCAGGGGGTGCGGGAAATGAAATACAATGAAATTTATTATATTACAAACACTACTGATACGTATCATAACCCATCATACATCAAGAATGTTCTTTTTCTTTGGAATATTTCTTTGGAAAGATTGGTCGTTAAATAAATTCGATCTATATATGTGACTATCATCCCATTCTGCAATTTCATGGTAGACTTTCTGCAGATGGAACATTTTTATTGTGTCTTCATAAGATACAAACGCAGTTGAGCGCATCCAACGGCAAACTTGACATATATTTTGTACTCTGTGATGGTTGATTTTTATGGAAATTTCATGGTATTTTCAATGGATAACCACATTCTTATTTAAATTAGGTCGAAAGATGCAACACCAGGCCATGTTCCAAAAGAATACGAAACTGTTTTAGGATGTTCCTGCACCAAGAAGGGAAGCGCCCAGAAACCCTCTTCGGGCGGACTGTTCCGCCGCCCCAGCGACCACACATTACGAGCGCGTTTGCACTGCACCTCCTCCGGAGCGCAGAATACATCTTCACCGCATATTATGACTCGCGAGTTCCCCCACGCGCCGCAGCCGCAACCGCTGCCCCGCCGCACCTCCTCTCCCCCGCCCCGCCCCGCCCCCGCGCCGCTTCCGCTGCTCCCGACCCAGCCTTACCCCGCTTCTCCTCTCTCGCTGCCGCCACCGAAGCCTTCTACTCCTACACCCCTGCCCCCGGCCCCGCCCTCGGCATCCGCCTTCGCCGTGAGCTCGATCACCGCCCCCGCCGCCACCCCCGCCGCCACCCCTGCCGCCACCCCCGCCGTTATCCCCGCCACCACCCCCGCCGCCACCCCGCCGCCACCCCGCCGCCACCCCCGCCGCCACCCCCGCCGCCACCCCGCCGCCACCCCGCCGCCACCCCGCCGCCACCCCGCCGCCACCCCCGCCGCCACCCCCGCGCGCCCCACCGCGCCGCCACGCCGCCCGCGCCGCCCACCATGCCGCCGCCTTTTCTCCCGCGCCCCGCCTTCCGCCCTGCCAGCCACCCCGCCGCCACCCCGCCGCCACCCCCGCCGCCACCCCCGCCGCCACCCCCGCCGCCACCCCCGCCGCTTGGTGGTAAAGTAGTGAGAAAAAATCAGCTGAAAATTTTGGGAGCTGAAATGGATCTAAATTTTAAAGGTTCAGTCCCCGGGCATTAGTGAACTACGAAAAACAATCATTTTTTATGTTTGTTTTTAGAAACCGTTTGTCTGAGAGGAAAGGTGCCATCAATCAGATTAAAACACTAATATTATAACAAATTAAACAAATTCTGCTCATCATTGGCGAAGTTTTTAATGTGTTAACAAAACAAGAAACGATTCTAAAGATGTCTTCTTTGATACAAGGTAGAAATGAGTTCATCAGCTCGCTGAGCTATTTCTTGCTACTATGTACGAGATGTTTTAGTCAAACTTTTGGCCTCGAAGGCATCTCACATTGTTTGATGGGAACGAAAGTCAATATTTTTTTTATTTTGTTTATAAACCTAAGTGCGTCAGAAGCATGAGAAAGAGAACGTTTCCTTCTAACGTGCCTGGTAAAAATTAAACCTGAATTACGTTAAGACTAGCTTAAACAGGCCATGAAATTGAATTCTCCTAAAATATTAAAATAACATTTATGCAATCAAATTCCCTGATTTATGAAATGTCAGAAATGTTTCTATCTAGATTTTAAATTTCTTATACCTACGTAGTAGGTTTAAATATTATCTATTTGTAGATTTTTTCCCATTCCTGATCAAAAATCTGCATGAAATTTAATAACTCACGATTAAAATAAAGAAACCTATTTAAAAAATAATAATAATGAATAATTTGGAGTGAGACATTTGGAAAATAAGGAAATAGCAGAATGAAGTTTGTCCCGTATCTCTCATGTATGAGTTGGCGCGGAGGCCCTCTCGTTCTGCTGACCTCTGCTGATGAGAGAAGCTCACTAGTGTGTTTGTGTCTAGCGTATTGTCGAATATGCGTCCCATCGAGACCTAAAGAATAACCAGCTGTCGGAAGAATACCCCCCCCCCTACAAATTGAAAATGGAGAACTTTGTTTCTTGAACCTCAGAAACGGTGAGTTTTTGATGTAGGCATAGTGATGCAGGGGTTGGGAGGTTGGTGATGTAGGGGTAACGTGAATGGAGTGCCTGCCCTATCGGCCCGAGATCGAAAGAAGAATTAGACTGGTTGGAAACGTACGTTTGTACGTTCAAGTAGTATTTTAATATTAAGTAGCCGGTACAAATAACATGAGAAAGTAGCCGCTGTAACACCATTACTTCGTTTACCAAATTATCGGTGTACGAGAAAAGTCACAAATCTAAAAAAAATTCATTTTGCAGGTGAATGCTTTAAATCTGAACGGCGTCATTTCTTTCCGAGGGATGTTTTTTTCTCTATACCGGCTATCTAGGAATCATATTCATGGAATTTTTACATGTCATAATGGAGTACTTTCTTTTTCACTTCAACCAAAACAGAATTTTTGAGACGTGTCACTTTTCTCGTTCCTCGAAGATAAAAAACCGTAAATATGTAATTCAATCCTAATGATGAATCCCTTTACCTCTGCGTTTCATGGGCACAGCTCTCGATACCAGTACCGCCGGAGATGCTGCGTTCCCCCAACTAATCCTTTTGCTTCATCCTGTAATTTGAATCTTCCAATTTTGAATCATCTCTATTCGTCGACACCAATTCTATTCCTTTGCCATAGAAATACGTTTACTTGTATTTTAGTCACGACTACTAATCTCCCCAGTACCAGAGACCTCTTTAGAGCTCCAACTCCACTCTCCATTGCTTCTAGGCTGCCATCAAGACCATGTCGCTGGAACAGTAGGTCGACACAACCCATTCGTGCCATCGCCAGCACCACATCTTGGACCCCGCTGCTCTGGCCACAAGTACATCTTACTGTCACCATCCCAACTCTCCCCCACCGCCGTCGCTTGCATCTCCGTCGCTGCCGTTCAATAATATGGGGGCGGCAGCGGTAGCGGGTTACCACGCGGCGTCCGTTCGAGTCTCCGCCCCCCGCCGCCGCTCCCCGTCGGCAGGGCAGGTACAGCGGCCGCGCTCCGCTCTCGCCCGCCTCGCCCGTGGACGCACGGCGCAGTTTAGTGCGGGTTACACGCGTTAATTAACGGGCCCCAGGCCGCCGACCGCATCGCCGCGCGCCCGCCCCTCCATCACCCGCGCTCGCTTTGGCCCCCGCGCCCGCACGCCCCTGCCTCCCGGAGGCAAGCCCTGCGCGAGGGCGAGGCCGACGACGGGGACTCGGCAGCCCAGAGAACAGACGGCACGGAGCGAGGCCTACCGCGAGCGGCGCACTGCCCGCCGAGGCAGCCGCGCTCCTGCCGCAAACGAGCCCAGTGGCTCGGAGGCCTGGCTTGTGTAAATCTGTCGCTACCGCCTCGTTTCCAGAGTGAATCAACCCGTACTAGTCCCCTATGTGTAGTGCATGGTATTTTTCGCGGGAGGTGACAGAGATCTTCCCAAGCTAGATGGTGCGATTCGGCGCCGATCTACCGTCGACTAGAGCGGTTTTCTCCAACGAAGTGTCTCCCACCAGCAGAGCACCGCCCCGAAAGGGACAAGCTCTTAGCTTCCGACCGGTCTCCCGGCATGTGTAGTAGTGTAGTGCATGTTAGTGTGTGTGTAAGGGGTGAGAATAGAACAAGGCCCGTGGCCCGTTTGTTAAAGTACTCCAGCATTCGTCTGGTGTTGATCGGAGAAACCACGAAAAACTACCGATCAGTGCAGCTGACCTCTAGAATTCTCCTCCGGACAGCGTATGAATTCGACCTAATTGACAAGCTAGTGTCGAAAATTTTGCCACTGTTGTGACTCCAACCTACGACCTCCAGATCAGAGGCACTGCAGTGACATCAGCTGATGCATTGAGCCACCTCTCCCGGTTTATTTTTGACAGTTATGCATTATTATAATACTACATGGACTACACGACTGCCTAACTTTAACTCTGGGCCAGAATTACCGATGGCTCTACAAGCGATTCTGACTCCGGCTCTTGGGTTCGAGCCCCCTTAGAGGTGCATTTTTGACACCAGCTACATAGGTCGAATTCAGCTTTGTATGGAGGAGAATTCTAGGGACCAGCTGCTCTGATCGCTCTTTTTTAGCGATTTTTTCTATCAATACCAGGTAAATGACGGAGCAGTCCTCTGACAAACGAGCTACGGACCATATGCGATCTTTCCTTCCTCGTCGTTGTCGTATCCTCTCCCTCCCAACACTCGCTTCCACATACATACGCCACACTGCCACTGATATCAGGAGACCTGTCGAGAGCTTAGAACTAGATGTGGATGGGGGATGCCCCACTTGGGGGAGATGCGGGGAGAGGGGATAAGTCGGCGCGGGGAGGGAGGAAAGTCAGCGCCGGATCTCACCATACAGTGGGGGAGGAAGACCGCCACCTCCCGGCATGAACATTCACTACACTATCGGGAATAATGGCTGTAGCAGCTGACGTGCTCGGAAACTCAATCAATCATTAACAACATGAATGTGCAAAAGAGATTCCAATTAGCAAACCATTATTTTCACGCTGGGATTCAAACTCATGTTCTCTGGATCAGCACAACCGTCATGTTACCCAGCTTCAGAGGTAAATACATCCTTCTTGGCGCGTAAAAAGTTAATTAAGAACAATTGCATTTGCTACTTTTAAAGAATTAGAGACTTTCAATGACATTCAAGATTTAGTTTTAAAGAGTAAATTTCAATAAGAAGCAAAAAAGTGTCAATATTCAGTATTCAATATTCCAGCTCTGGGGGAAGTTATAGGGGAAAGCTGCCGAAAAAAATGTAACTTTTGTATCTTTCGAAAATACTGAGTGTATTGAAAATGGGTTCTGCGACATTTTTTAAGCGTTCTATGAGCTATGAAAGAAAAATATTGGAGCCTTTGCTTAGAAAATGTTTTTTAAATTCTTTACTCTCTCAGCTTGAATCAGTGAAAAACTACTGACAGTGACTATTCACTGATTGTGGTAGTTATAACCCTGCCACTGGCAATCAGTGAATTGAACTGAACGAATCAGTGAAAAACGGGTCCACTTTTTGAATCAGTGAAACTTCACGATTTGAATCAGTGAAACTTCACTATTTAAATCAGTGAAATCTGTGACAACTAATTGAACCAGTGGAATTATTAGCTGTTGCAATCAGTGAAAGAAAGGCTTCACTTATTTGAATCAGTGAAATATCACATCGCTTCTCCAGTACTGTAATGCACAAACCCCAAAATCCTACTACTGAGAAATCACTGTATTGCTTTAAACAAATGCTTCAAAAACAAAAATTTAATAATTACAATACAATAAATATAATAATAATATAATTTATATAATAATAATTTATAATATAATAATTTATATCTGTATTTGAAGTATTTCTCCCTTGATATCTCAATTTTGTGCAGTATAGTACAGGGGTAGTGATATATTGTGTAAAGAAAATCAAAGTTAATTAGGCACAAATTTATTGAAAGATTTTATGGGAAAATGATCTACTTGAACAGCACTGTAATTATTAACTACAAAACAAATACAATAGAAATATACATATTATGGCAAAGATATTGAGTCAATATCTTAACTCACAAAAAAAATTGAAAATTGAGGTAATAACAGATCTGTATTCCATTTCATATGAGCAATCCATATATCTGTTCATTTATTGTCTTCAACATTATCACATAGAAAAAAACTGTCTGATGTTATGGTTTAGTTCCTTACGTCACATTATCCTTGGGGTAGGGAGAGTTTTGTTACATCATTTACTTACAAAATATTGGCTTTTCAATGAAAGGAATACTGGTAAAGAGATATGTTGGAATTAAGGTAATTTTAAAGGGAGATACTGCCTTTTTAAGTGAGATAGGTGAATACAAGTCTTTATTTAAACCAATGAAAAACATACAACAGAGAAGAAAACCAATGTTCAGGAACTTTTCAAAACTCACTACGGAGAAAAATTGGCCTGCAGTTAACACTATTTTATGAACATATTATTGACAATTTCGGTGACAATACAACAAATTCTGAAAAGAAAGTTTTGAAGAAAGTAGTGAAAGAAAGGACTCTTATAATTTAAATGTATATTAATACATTTCAATGAATTTTTATGTGAATTTTACAATAAAAATAAACAAAGGACATTAAATTTGTCAAAATTTTTAAAGTAAAAATACAAATAAACATTTGGTATTATTACAAGAATTTGGCAAGTTTTAGGGCAATTTAATCAGCTTCCTCTGCTAATTATAATTTTCATAATTAAAATCAGCAGCATTGCCAAGTTTAAAATTGGAAATGTTAACAGCACTACATGCCTTTGTTTCTATGTTTCAGCAGCATTGCCAAGCTTAAAATTGGAAATGTTAACAGCACTACATGCCTTTGTTTATATATATATATATATATATATATATATATATATATATATATATATATGTGTGTGTGTGTGTGTGTGTGTGTGTGTGTGTATAAAGAAAACAAAGACTATTGTGTGTTGTTTCCTAAAAATTCGAATCTGCCATGCTACCGAACAAATGACTGATACCTGACACCACAATGGAGGCACCTGGCTACTGCTTTCAAAGACAGGAATACAATTGATAAATGATGTCATGTGTCGAGAAGTGCAAGTTCTAAGCTATTAATTCACTTGAGGTAAAAACTTTAAATGGCTTACCAGATGAACTCCAAAACACAAACCTTCACAAGGAGCTAATTACAGAACAAATATTTGGGAAGGTAAGAAATACTTTTAAAAAAAGAGACATCAATTTCGAAAAGTCTGGATTTCTTTATCAGAAAATCTATCAAAAGTATATTTGGATGAAGAGGAAAATTTGCAACTTTACAACTACTACATAGAAGAGATTACAGAGGAAAAAGTTGAAAAATCTACCCGAGTACCTCAGATGAAACAATTGAGAAACTTTTAAAGACAGTTTTAAAAGATAAGCAACAAATATCTGAAGTAAAAAATTTGAGAAAAATTGCCAAGGATTTTATTATCAATATGTTTAATGGAAGAAACTCAAACGCATGCCAATGGATAAACGAGTTTGAAAAAGAGTGTGAACGCTGTTTTGTGGAAGAGAAATTCTAAAATTTTCCCTTGACAGATTGGTACTCAAGTATGATTTTGAAAAATACAGTAGAATCAGAATGGAACAATTGGAAAAAGAACGCACGCATAAAAGAAATTGGAGCTGTACTAAACCAAGGACAAAATGGGGATAATAAGCCAGTGGCATATTTTTCGAAAAAAATGAGTGAATCTCAAAAGGGAAAAAAAGCAATTTACCTTGAGTGCTTGGCAATAAAAGAGGTTGTGATATATTGGCAACGTTGGCTACTTGGAAGAGAATTTTTGGTACACTCCAATCATAAACCTTTAAAAAATTTAAATATAAAAGCAATAACAGATTAAGAACTGGGTGATTTGACATACTACCTGTCCCAATGCAATTTTAAAGTTAAATATAATCCTGGAAAATTAAACCAAGAGGCAGACTGTTTAAACAGGCATCCAGTTCTAGAGCCTGATGAAAATTCAGATGACATATTAAAAATTGTAAACCCAGTGAAATTAGAAGAAATAAAAAAGTTTCAAAGAAGATGCACAGAACTACAAAAAAATAAAAAAAAGTAATATTCTAAAATGAAATTTATTATAAAAATTAAAAAGAAGAGAAAAACTCTCATTATCAGAAGAATTTAGTAAAATATTACTAAAATATGTACACGATACTTATTGTCACCTGGGAAGTGCGCCGATGATAAATAAAGTAACACCATTCTTTACAGCGAAAAATATAAACATAAACATAGAGAAGATTTGTGAAACTTGTGACATCGGCTTAAATAATAAATCGTGAAGAAAATCAAAACTTGGATTAATGTCACACCTAGGTCAACCAACGTACCCATTCAAGATAGTTTCTATAGATACCATCGGAGGTTATTGAGGATCCCGGTCAACAAAAAAATACCTATACCTACTGGTCGACCATTTCACAAGATATGCTTGTATTTTAACATAAAAAAATCAAAATGTTGATGATTTCATAAAACTAACTGAGGAAGTAACAAAAAACCATGATGACCAGATGGTACTAACAGATCAATATCCAGGAATAAATTCAAAAGAATTAAAACAATTCCAAGTAAAGAAAAAATAAAATAGAATTTTACTACCATAGATGCGCCTTTCTCCAATGGTCTCGATGAAAGATTAAACCAGACTTTAGTGAATAAAATAAGATGTATTACGAATGAAACTGACAAAAAGGCTGCTATTGCTATGGACAACTATTGTGAAAAAAGCTGTGGAGAAATACGAGACAGAGCATACAGTGACAAAATTCTCAACAAAATAATTGCTAGAGGGTAAAACTAAAAATATCCTACCGCATGAATTAAAAATAAAATGCACAGCGGAAGATTTAGAAAGAGAGGAAAATAGCACTCAAGAATACAATAAAACCATCATAATGACAAAAAAAATATTCGACCTACACAGGAGACAAATTGAGTTAAAAAGGGAGATCTTGTGTACATAGAACATGAAAATCTCCTGAATATGAAGAAATTAGATGAATTGAGAATTGGGCCATACTCGATATTGGGAAAATCTTTAAGTCAATCTATGAAGTCAATACCGGACACAGAACAAAAGAATCAAATTTCTATGATATAACAAAACTTAGCTCCAATGGTAGAAGGTTTTGATAATTGAACAATTGCAGAAGCATTGTTCATTTCCCAGGAGGGGGGTTTATTGCAGAAACCCAAATAATATATATTATTTATTTCAAATTAAATACTCGAAGGATATAATCATTATATACTGCTAAAAATGAAAAAAATTGCTAATGATGTTGGGTATGCCAAATTTGTTGTAAATATCAATTTAAACAGTAAGTCAAATGCTGCCATGGGTGAAGGAATATCTTATTATTAAAAAAGGGCAGATGATAAAACCAACCATCACCCCGAACAAAACACGAATAGTTTTTCTATCCTTTCACCCATATCAAATATTGCTGGACATTTTTCTTTAAGGTTTTTTCTCCTTTCCAATTCCTGCAGATGGAAATTGGAGACCTCCTAAAACAGAAACATTGAAAGGTGGAGAAGTTATGCGAGGACAAAATGGTTTCTTTATTTTCAGATTACATACAAAATCATACTAACTGGCAGAATTATTATGAGGTCTGGATTGGGAACCTCAGGAGTGGCAAATGGCTTTGATGTACCATCTGCACTCCCCCTCCACTCTGCCAAACTAGCCTCGCCATGTAAATGAGTAAAATATAAGGTGTTTAGTGATTACGGAAAGCAAGGAACATTGATCAAAATGAACCAGTATTACAGCAGTCTTTGGCAAATTAAAATACCTTTCAAAATATTCACTGTGTTAGAGTCCCCAATTAGCTCCAGCACTTTCTCTTACACTTCTTCAAAACTCCACTCCTGGACTGGTGTCATTAAACTAAATTGGAAAAACCAAAGAATGAGTTAATAGTTTTGCTGGCATGCCCGGCTCTGCTGTGGTGTAATCGAGAGCATTTTGGACTTTTCACAACTTTCATAAACGAAATTATACATTGCACGTCAGATATATCACACTGTATCACCAATCAGTTACATTAAAACTCCCAAGTTACATAAGAAGTTTTCAAGTTAATAACAAAAACAAATACGTGGTATTAACCACGTGTTCATAACCTATATCTTAGTTTGGCTAAATGTTCACTATAAAATAAAACGTCTCACAGTTATGAAGAAGACGAGTCACAGAAAAGCGAAAACTACTTACCTAACGCAGTTCCTACTTACTACTTACCTAATCTTCAGACACAAGTCAGTTTTCTCACAGGAAACCTCTATTCCACTCGTGGGATTTTGCTTACATACACAACAGAGCACATGAATGACTGGACCAGAGAGTATACTATACTGGACTGGACGATCAGTCGGTATGGTGGCGCGGCACTTTACCACTGACCAACCAGTGAAATGCTTGCGGTCATTATGAAAAGGTTCACATATTCACTGATTGTCAGCGAAACTACACATTTTGACTGAAGATATCAGTGACTTTGCTCTCACTGATTGAATCAGCGACAATTTCACTGATTCAGATTTAGAGAGTATATTTCTCGCAAATTTACACAAAAACTACTCATGTTTTTGGAAAATTGTACATGGCCTTATTTATCTTTGGAAAATAAATCATTGAGGAAAAGACCATCTTCCATATATTGTAGTTGTAGGAAGACGCCGAAAAACGTTCAGTTTTGCTTTTCATTAATTTAGGGATTTCAACGGAAATGAGATACGCGTCATTTCTATAAGCATACTTTGCTGCTTCCAAAAAAGAGCCATTTTTGAGGAAATTAAAAAAATCTTGATACGCATTTATATAAAGTGCCTTTCAAAATCAAATTCGTTTTAATTCTGTAGGGCCTAGTGTTCGGTGAGATCTATCGGGGATTATGAATTTAGGAGGAAATCATTTGAAAGATTTTAGGCTCTAGCGTTGATCACAGATAGCCGAAACAGAAGGATAGATACATGTTTTGACGTAAACAATGTTTTCGGCATCGAGGCTTTACAAATTAGAGGAAGTGATTTATTACATAGGGTAAAGTTTCACCCACTTTTTCGATATCAGGGAACCACAATAGCAGTTTTTTTTTCAAAAATCACCACTCTCTGCTTCAGCATTGCAAGTGTCTTCATTATGTAAGTACGTAGTGTGCGAGAAAGTACAAACAACACTTTTTGTTTACGCTTCCATACTGAAAGACAGTTGAATCATTCTTCGGTCTTCTTCAATTTTGTTTGCCCTGTGTTCTTGCATTACTTGATACTTTTGGAAATTTCTCATTCTCTGCTCTGAGCACACTGTCAGTTTACAATTTTCACCTCCTTGCAGAGACTTTGCTACATCTATTTCATCGCATTGGTTTCTACTGCCTACAATCAGTTCTAAAGTTAATAAACGCACCAAATGACTCGTAATGTGTTTCTTTGTAACGAATGTATTAAACGTTTGCAATGGGTTGGATATTCAGAATCTCTACAGCCTGAAATTTATTTTTATTGTTATTGTATAAACATTGTCTTCAATTGTATCGTCTGCATGTTTATCAGGTGAATGGTGAAATCTTGATCACATTCGACTTTTAATGATTAATAGAAATTCGTACGTTTCCAGAAACAGTGTCTTACTGAAATTGTGCGAAACTCAAATTGATGTTACATATCAACATTGTAATAGTTACTTGGTGTTTTATTTAATTTATATTCAGTGTGTTCTAATAGGATTCCTTATTACGAAGTAAAAAAAATATCGTTGAATGATTATTGGAACAGGATTTTCACTCAATAATTCGCGACTTGTAAGTTTATGAGAGTTTGGAAAACTATATTGATTTGAGCTATTTAATCTGGATTAAATTTGTTATACAGTAAGTCCCAAAAATATATCCGCACTTTGAGTGTCACTAAATGTTTTTCTGAGCAGAGATACTAGGGCATTGGTTGAAACTCTATAAGAAAAGAAATTACAGAAAGTATTGCAGAAATTAAAGTAGGAAACTTTTATTGTCCTGCTCATCTCTAGTTTCTTTACTCTCTCGCAAAATGTTCTATTCAATAGTCTAGTGCCCATAGCATATTCGTAATTGTTTAAATTGATGATGAGTATTTTCCAGACACTAATATAAACTGATTAATAAGTGAAATAATGTTACTAACCACTACATTTGAAATTAGAAATATATGTTTCAATGTTATCTTTCAACTCCACGACTGTCGTTGGTTCGTTACCTTGAAATTCATTTTTGAGGTTGTTCAGATAAATTTGACGACCCCATTCCTTAGTAACTACCTCTCAATGCTCACCTCCAGAAGCGTGGGGTCAATGCACATGTTCTATTGTATATATATTTGGTTGCTTCAAATTTAAGTTACTTATGATTGCGGTTAATTGATTGATTAGTGATTCCGGGTGAGTGAACTGCTAAGGTCATTAATCCCGTAAGTGCATATTTTATCGCGCGAAGTGGCGGTGATCTTCCCCCCTGGACCACCGGCGTCGACCTACTCGTCAGCTTTCGATTTCCCCAACCAGGTATATCCCATCAGCGGGGCACCGCCCCAGCCGGTACAAGCTCAAAGCTCCCGACTGGTCTCCAGACATGTACAGTAGTGTAGTGCATGTAAGTGTATGTTAAGTGAGGGGTGAGGATAGAGGAAGGAAAATTGCGCGCTGTTTATGGCCCCATTGTTAGTGTACTGATCCGGCATTTCCCTGGTGGTGATCGAAGAAACCACGGAAACCCACTGATCACAGCAGCCCTGATCACCCATATCAATTGATGCCCTGAACCACCTAAGCCGGTAATTTTGCAAACCATAAAAATGTCCAACACCAAACTAAAAACAAACTTCGGTTTCCCAGACAGTGATCACCTCGTCGCTATTGATCACGTCGGACGCCTGGATTATGAGTTCTATTAGCATTCAATAGAGGCGGCCAGTGCTGTGCCCGACTCTCATCTTTCTCTCTCCATCCCTCTCCCTCTCTCTTTCTCAGCTCTCTCTTTCTGGAGAAAGGACCTCTTTCCTGGACCGTAAACTCTGTGACTGGACTATAATATCTGAGGCTTATGTTGGCATTGACCTTTTTGCAATGGACACGGTTGAGTAGAAGTTGGATGCATGAGTTTTGTTAGAACTATCTCACGAGCTGTACTACATAGATTTCTTTGCGTGTAAGATGATCATATTTTACACCTGCTCATGTCTACCAAGGCCGATATATATAGTGATATATATATATATATATATATATATATATATATATATATATATATATATATAGGGCTTGATTTCTGATGGAACGCGAAGAAACGGCGTTCCGGTACCTCGAGAATAATCATTAAATTATTTTATAAATATAAAACTATTTTTATTAAATTAATAATTAATTTGGGGGCGCTTTCCAGGAATTGACATTCCATAAATCAAGCAATGTATCTATGTATACACATACCCCCGCCTTCATATATATATACACGCATACATATGCATACATACAGTTAGTAGTGCATGCATACATATAGTTATTTAGTTATTTATTTGTTTGTTTATATATTTGTTGATTAATTTTAATATTAATGTATTAATAGTCAAACAATTCATATGTCATTTGCTGTTTATTAGTAATTAAAATTGATTATACCAGATTTGTATGAGAATAAGAAAAAAAATGTTTTCAAAAGCAATTGTATGTAAATTCAGAGTAGTTAGGTGTATTTTTACCTAATTGTCAAAGAAATACTGTTTGTAATTGTTCAAACACAGTATCAGATAAATACTGAAAATGAACTAACAATTGGCTGCGATGTTTCCCAAATAATGAATTGAAAACAAAGTTCTGTTTCAAATGGATTTACTGTCTCCAACTTATTAATCACGAGGGTAGTCGTGCATTATTCTTCAATAGATGAAGCGCACTTCTCAAACTTAAACGCATCCCCAATCGTGAAAAGCGAGAGAAAGCGAAACAATGTTAACGGCACTCGTTGCAGAGAAACCAAAATTCTGAGCGTTAGGTGAGCTGGAGAGAAAACAATAACTAAGACCGTAAGGGCAAAGGTTTGTTTTTATGCGGTGCTCGCCAAGCGGAGGGGCTTCGCCGTCCAGTCCCCCGCTTGGCCCGCGCCCTCTCCGCAGCCGGGCGGCTCTGGCACGGAACTCCCGAGCTGAGCGGCGCTTCGGTCATCTCGCGCGGCTCTGCCTTCGGCGCGCGCTCCGCCCCTCCTATGCCCCCGGCCCCGCCCCGCACCCCCGCTCTCCGTCTCCCTCGGGAGCCCCGCCGCTCGCGCCCCTCCTTCGCTCTCGCCGCCTCGCTCCCCCCCCGCCCTGCGCCGTTCGCTGCGCGGGCCCCGCCCTCGCCCCCGCCTCCGCTCCCGCCCCCGCCCCCGCCGCCCTCGCCGCACAGCCATAACTGCGCATCACGACCTCCGGGCCGCGCTGATTAAACTTCTTATTCTCCTTCCCCCCGCCCTTCGCGGCAATTTCTTCGCTCCCGGCGCTCGCGCCCTCCCGGGCTCGTCATTCCGAGGTGAGGCCAGCGGCGGCTGCCTGGGCGGGCTGCGCGGCCGGAAGCCAGGCGCGGGACGGCGCGGAGCAATGGCGCGGGCGGCGGTGGCGGCGGTGATGACGGTAGCGATGGCAGTAACGACGGCGGCAGTGCTCATGATGCCGGCAATGATGAAACTAACGGAAGATACCAGCTCAGGGGCATCGATTGATGTCACAGCAGTGCCTGTGACCGGGAGGTCCTAGGGTCTGAGTCCCGACCGTGGCAGGATATTCGACACTAGCTAGATAGCTATGTCGAAGTCAGCCGCTGTCTGGACAAAAATTCTAGCAGCTGGCCGCTATCATCGAGAGATTTCCGAGGTTTCTCGAATCAACACCAGGCGAATGCCGGAGCAGTACCCTAACAACGGGACCCGGACGTGAGCGACCTTTCCTTCCTCTTCCTTGTCCTTACTTACACATTCTTATACTTACACGCACCACACTACCACGCATGACGGGAGCTTAAAAGTTGTCTCGATTACGGCGGTGACCATCAGATAGGAGGTAACTGGTTGGATAAATCTCCGCAAGCCATGCAGGTCGGGGACCGAGTAGGTCGGGGCCGGATCTCGCCATCCAGCGGGGGAAGATCAGTACCACCTCCCGTGATAAACACATCTCGGCGAGTACCATGCTAATGTCCTTAGTAGTGGACGTGCTCGGAAACACTATTCAATCAATCAAAACTAACGGGAGAGTCCGAGTAGCGATATGAATGTAAGTAGATTGACTTTGACAAACTGTGGTGCACCTTTTATATAACATAATTTTATTTACACTTAGTTCAACGCTATTGACAAATAATTTCCTTTGTTAAACTATTTTGAAAATTTCCGAAGACAGCTGGAAGCGTATAAAATCATAGCGATGTTTAAGAGGGAATGGGAAGGTTACTTATAAAATAATGGTAGTTATGATGAATAAACAACGGTTGTATAACATAAATGATAGGTCGGTTGTATATGATAAGTGGTAGTCATAAATGTAAGGATTATTGATTATTGTTTTTATTTGTATTCACGGTAAATTTAATGTTCAGATATTATCGGGTTTTGACAGGTTATGAATGGTTTTGATTCGTTTAAATAGATATTTAAATTTATTTCCGTACTTTTCGTACATTTAACGTATTCTTCATTTAAAAGTACGATTAATATAATTTATATTCCATGAATTTTGCGAAGATTGGAATCATGTCGTTGAAATCCTTTAAAGTTATTGCTATGGCTGATGATCGAGAAATGTTGATTGCTTTGGTAGTGAGATGCTGACGTACGATGACTCTTATAAGAGATATGTCAAATTATTTGACATATCGTAGCATTTGCTAATTTGCACTTATAACTATCATGAAAATGAGAAGTGATTGCTGGCAATAGTGAGTGATAATTGACGATGAGTATTCAAGAATAACATCATTCACGTAACGATTGAGTACTAAGTTAAAAATCATTAAAATGTTACAAATGGAAAGAATTGCATTAATATGTCACAACGAATATAATACATAAGCACTGTTCCATTTGGTTTTTCAGTAGATAGTTTAATCTCAAAATGAAACGTCCTTTGACGCAACACACTCAACACTTGTGTGTTGCGGGACCGCTTTTCCCCAGGAGGTTTCATAATGTTGAAGCATTTTCGGGAACGTCTAAAGCTCGGAATAATATTTTTTTTATTGTCTCATAAATAATGCAAATGCACAAAGACATTTCTTTTAAAAGTAGTAAGTTAATTTCATTAATCAAAGGAATATTCTGATGGGGTGTTATATTCTTTAATTTTGTGAACTACCTATTACAAAATATGCCATAGATAAAGGTCGCTTAGTTACACAAATTAACACATAGGATGTAGGTAAATTAGTGTAAATTTAATGTCATTTGAAGTTTTCAATCTTAAGTGCCATTGTATTAGGTCAGCTGATTTCAATAAGCAGTGGTCCAGATATTTTCAGCAAATTTTCGTGCTGAATTGAATTATCAATTGACAGAAAATATTCAGTATTCATCGTTTTAAAATGACATATTGTGGTTTCAATTGTCTCTATACTATTTTAGAGACACAAAGTAAATGTTTTAACAATTTCGCATTTCTCTGATATAACTATTCCGTACCTTATTACAATGAGTATAATATTAAGTGCTATTTCCTTTTATAACATCTTTTGGTCAAAACTATGCATCTCGGCGAAAAGAAACGTAAAAAATGCAACGTACCACGCAAGAGTTGGAATGGATAATCTTGAAGACGATCGGTCGTTTATTCAGATTGCAGTTTCCACAAGCGTACGTTTCCTACGGTGACTACCAATTAACAAAACTGAATCTGGAGCGATGCTGAAGCGCCGAACTTCCACGCAGCAGCGAAAATACCCAGATCTCAATGTGTCCCCTCTCCCCGGCCCTTCCTACTTGCTCTTGATCCACCTCATATCTTCCCATCCTGCACTGACCGTGTTCTATCCACCTCTCTCACTTTCTCCTCGTACTCATCTTTTTTTCCCATTCCCACCTTCGTCTTCTTTCTTCTCTTCTTACATTTCCTTAGCCATGGTGGCCACCACCGTACATGTCACAAACTAGGTGGCTGTGTTTCCCAAGTCCACCACCGCGACCCTCAAACAAATTGTTGCATGTCGGTCACAACTTGACCTACGACCTCCATCCGTAGCTCCTCTGCTCTGCCATTACCACCACGACCGGGAATTGGACCCGGGAATGCGAGCACGCTGATCAATGAGCTACACATGGGGTCACACCTATAACTAGTCATCTTTTTTGTCAAGTATTTTTTCAACTATTGGTCTTCCCTAAAACGCTAGTTGCTACATGTGTTTCAATTTCAACTTAATATGTACTATATGCGTTAGGTAGCGGTCACAGAGCTCAAGAAAACGTGCGCAGATTGCACTTCTCCTCATACTACGTTCCACATAGTTTGTAACTATTTTTGACATTAATAAATGTCATAATGTCAAAGAATAAATATATATTCTCCCTATTACTAGTTTATTGATAATTTACTTCAGTTTACCACCTGACTTTTCTGAATTTTTTTCTTGTTTTTTTTTTAAATTATCCTGTTTTCTCTGATTTCTTCCTTGTTATCATTATTTTCTCATTCCTTCTTTTCTATTTCTCCGTTAACTCTTTATGTCTTTATACATGTAAAAGGCAGTTAGCCTTTTATGTTTTCAATTTTCTCCATTTTCGTCGTGTTGACTTCTGTATTGCTCGAGATCCTGCCGCTTGTACCGTTGTCACCACAAGAAAATATCACTATGTGCATCCACGAATTTAGGGATAAGTAAGTGAATATTTAATGCTTCCGGGCACCTCTACTACTTTGGTCATGAGTCCCGTGAGTGTAGTGCATGTTATAGCATATGTTTCTCTGACGCTGGAACGAGAGATTCGGTGCCCATCTACACGTCGGCTTGCGCAGTTTTTCCTTTTCAGGTATCTTCCTCAGCGGGGCACCGCCTTAGCCGGGACAAGCTCTAAGCTCCCAACTGGTCTCCCGAGATGTGTATTAGTTTAATGCACGTAAGTGTGAGTGAGTAAGAGGAGAGAAGGGGACAAGGATGAGGAAGAGAAGATCGCGCGCAGTCCGTTGGCCATTTCGCTTTCGCCTTGTCTAGAGACGCCCTCTTGCGGGCAAGAGTTCAATTCGACGTAATTATGAAGTTCATATCCAAAGTCCGCCACCAGCGGGACTCAAATCCTAGGACCTCGCGGTCAGCGACATTGCAGCGGCAATGGGTGATGTCACTGAGCCATTTCAGCCGGCCGCCCACTCGGGCGGAGCAGCTCCCCGGCGTCGCCTTTTTGGCGTCACGAACGCACGGCCTGCAGACGGCCTGCGCTCTTCGCTTTGCACTCCGCGCTCTCCCGTCCGCCTCTGCGCCCTCTTCGCCATTCTCCGCCGTCCCCTTCGCCTCTCCCCTTCCCTTCCAGCGCCAGCGCAGCCGCCTCCGCCTCCGCCTCGCCGTCGCCACAGACGCCTCCGCCCCCGCCGCCCCGCCGCCCCGCCGCCCCGCCGCGCCGCTCGGAGAGTTTAATCTGGGAAAAATGAGGCGGTGAAGCGGAGGCGTGGCCCGGCGGAAGGGCGGAGGTGCGAGGGGCGCCGGCGAAGGAGGCGGGAACGAACGCGGGGCGGGGCGACGGCCTCAGGGGTGTCCGGCGCTTCTTGGAAACGGGCTCTCGGCCTGGAGCGCGGTCTCCGCTCAAATGAATTCCTTCCGGTGGCTTATCCATTTGTTACATATTAAACGGGTTTTGGCCACAGAGTTCAATTTGACGGACACTACATTATAAACAAACAACCTTTTTTAAAAAATAAAACCACAGAATCACATTTTATGAAGTTTTAATTTATAATTAGCTGCGCGACATTTCGGGGATGTGATTTTTCCGCCATCTTCAGGCTATAATGTATATGAGAGAATTGTTATTGTTTGAATTCTGTTGTTTTATTTTACAAAAACCTTTGTTTATAATCTAGTGGCTGTCAAAGTGAACTCTATGGCCCAAACCCGTTTAATATGTGATACGACAGACAATTTTCTGATTTTATTCACTTGATAGTCGGTATACGCTTGTTTACACAGCTTGTATACCGGTAGACCTAGTGGCAAATTCCTATTTCCACTCGAAAATAGGTGAGGTGAAATTGATGTTTCAGTAAATATATATTTTACAGAAATTGTAAGTTTTATACAGAAACATAGAAAGGAAACTCTTATAGGGTTCTTTCTATGTTTCATTACCGCTCAAAAAACATCCCAAGGGGAAAATGTGAAGCAAAAACTTGTAAACCGTATTTTAAGATAGAACGTACTCTCCCCACTTATTCACACGTTAGGATATCTTATTAGTTGGATGTTGCTGCTACCCAGTCTTCTATTAATTATTTTCAGATAACATGTAGTTCAGTCTGTGGCGAACTTAACATATGAAATTGATAAAACATTGATGAACGTTCACCTTGCCGGTAGTAGGGCAATATTAGTTCCCAGTTCAAACTCTGTATTAACATTTGTGCGGGATCAGCCTGTTGGCTATCCAGTTTCAAACGACTTTTGTCGCTTGATTTGATTTAATTGATTTGATGTGATTTTTTTCCTAGGGCTTTTATCCAGCCGACAGCCAGTTGCCCTTTACGACTCGAAGGGACGCATACTCGACCATACACTAGACAAACACTCTTGCGGGCTCCTCTGATCTGGGGTCAACAGAACGCAAGGCCCTCCGCGACAATACACACAAAGTCAAGGGACAAACAGCTATGCCCAAGGCGGGACTCGAACCCGCGACCCTATTTGATGTGATTTATTTTCGTTAAAGAATAGTAAAAGCTGTTCGTGCCGTATTTGGGAGAAGTACAATCTGCGTACGTTTGCTCGACATTCTACCATGGTATATTTTATTAAATATATTGTTTAAGATTCAAATGAAATACGACTAATCTAATATGAATTATTTTTGATATTCATTTAATCGGCAGGATTCATAGAAATGGAATTGGGGCCAAAAATTTGCATCTCCGTTTATATCATTAGGATAAAGTTGCTATAATGGACTTCTGGAATTCTGCGAACTTATTCTTTCATCGAATACTTAATTCATACCAGTACGTAATTGCAGCGGTTATTTTACTACAATCACAGTTTCGCTCGCATTACACACGATTTCGAGCTGTACTCCTTAGTTACATTTTCCCCAAGCTTCCAACATTCAACATACAATTAATAAAATACGGAAACTCTGAGTAGAAAAATCTCTTTTGATCAGAATATTTAGTCAGACGAGGTTAATATGACACAGCAAACAATTGGGGCTAATGTGCACTTTAATAATTGTTTCTTATTGTTATCCAAAATTAACAAAACAGAAAATCATAGGAAATATATCCCGTTATCAATGACTTTATAGCAGGAACTCAGCTGACTTAGATGGCCGAGGTGGCTAGAGTGTGTGCCGACTCAGCCCCTCGGTCTGAAGGGTCGCGGGCTCGAGTCCCGCCGTGGGTATGGTTGTTTGTCTTTCATGTATGTGTGTTGCCGCGAATGGTCTTGTGAGTCTGCTGGCCACAGACCGAGGAGCCCGCAAGTGTGTTTAGTGTAAAAGTTTAGATATGTTCCCATGAGGGACATAGTGAGTACCCGGCGCGATAGGAATCGACATCTTGAAGCTGGAAAATTCCCCAGGAAGAAAAAATAGCAGGAATTCAAAATGTTACGATATTTGGGCACAAAAGGCAAAGTAGAAAAGGCGTACTTTTTCAATCAAACATTTTTCCGTCGTGATAGAAAACTTTTGATGTTACTTCGTCATGTTTGATGGCATGATGTTTTTGGAAACATGTTATCTTTCATAAACAATGAATCTATTTTTCTCCGTTAAGGTTTCAAAAATATTAATCGTGTCATGCCATGAAAAACCTCAACTTATTTGGAGCAATATGATACGACTAACGGGGATAATGTGATACCGCTGCCGGGGCTATTTTGGTACAAAAACCCGCACCCAGCAAGAAAGTAACATTTATTTATTTATTTATTTTTGGTTTTTAAAATATATGACCTATTATGCTCATGGTAATCCGTAAAGGTACTACTCAGAATGGTAATATTTATGTTTCTGTACAATAATAGTTCTCTACGGAATAAAAACAAAATATCTTGAAACAATATTTAATTATTTAAATTCATCTCGTATATACAGAAAAATATATAGAAGACAGTATGCTAAGTGGAAGGTCCAAGATCCGCATGCTCTATACTGTCTAACCGATGTGACGATAGCACTTCCAGATCCTTGTAACATTCGATATGAACAATTATTTTGATAATTTACTATATTAAAACCAAATTAAACAATGTTTTTTAAATTTAATTTTAAAGCCTCTATTCGGAACTTTCAGACTGATCGGAAACAACGCCGTGAAATTGGTTTTTGTTTTGTTTTTGGGGGTTGTATTGAGGGTTTGGGAGGAAAAAACCACCGTGAAATTTTAGATTGTAAATTTGATGCGATGGTGGTTGGTGGTTTTTTGCGATTTAAAAAACTGGAGGGTGGTGGCGCAATTCTGGCTTCAGATTTGGATTCAGCGCGTCGGCATACATACAGAAGCATGTGTCAAGTCTTTGGGTCTGACAACTTGTTTTTGTGTGTGCTTGTGTTACATTATAATAATTCTCAAAAGTTTATATCATAATCCTCTGAATTATATTTACCCCGATTTTGCCAAACTATAACCCACACATACGCTGGATGAAAGCTGATCCATCTGGCTGGTGCTTGCAACGCTCGTCTTTCAGTTCACTTTGATTGAAATCAGTGCCGAGGCAAACAGAAGACAGTGGAAGTTAAATGTTGTCCAGTGAGAGTGAAGGGAATGAATTAATGTTTATCCATGTAATGAAATAAGTATGAATGATGCGTAAATGGGAAAAATATATTATCAAGGTGAAAAACGCAAATCAACGAACATTACTTAGTGTTAAGAAAAAAACTGTTCAAGTTAGATATATTAAAGTGTTACATAATAAATGTTAAATTATATTTAAGCTAAAATTAAGTTAGTTAATAATAAAAGCTCCTTTTCCATCTGCTTAAGTCGAAAGGCAGTAGCGCAATGTAGTCGAATCATAAAATTAAATACCCTCCTCCACAGGGGTACTGTCGAAGGAAAGTTGAGAAAAAACTCTTTCGGGTCGACACATAGCACGCCTTTCCCTGTGATATCACACGAACGAAAGAACTCGTTGTTTCTGTTCTCAAGATGTCAAACCTCGGTCGCTAGTGATTGGTTGTAATTTACTGTTTTCCTTTCGTGCTCAGAACTGGATGTTCCATGCTTATATAATCGATACTGCGTGTACTGAGATTGCAAATTTTCTTCCGAAGGAATGTTCCGAATAGAAAAAGTGGTCACAATTAAATTCAATCAAGCATTAAGTTAGTTTTAGTTAGTATGTTAAAGATGGTGCTAAAACTACATGCAAGTGTCATTACACTACGATTTAAACATAGTGGCACTTCAAGGTCACGTGCTTGACAGAGAAAAGGCCATTACCATCCAGCCGGCAGCTTTGTTACGACTTGAATATTTGGTGTTGAAGTTCCCGATTGCATGACAACAATGTCCCCCTCTCTTTCCAGCTATCAACTTTGAGGTTCCACTGTGTTTGAATCGGAGTATTCACTGCAGCCTAATAAGTGAATGAATTCTTGCCTGTATCAAGCTACTATAGATAGAGAAAAAATCTGTTGCACGCAACCGATTGCAGTGTGTGAGAGAGTTTTCATCGAATGGAGAAATGGAAGCTACAACTGCACAAACGGAGCATGGGATCCGGACAGGCACATCTGGTTTTGGCCTAAGTTGTTTTATCGGCACATAGACACGAAGGACCGAGAGTTTATGGCTGAAGTTCTCCGACAATAGTGCCGCTAACTTACCGCTGTAGGCTTCCTTTTGGGGTCCAACAATTAGTAACAGCCGAGACGAACCAGATGTGTAGGGAGTGTCCGAACACTTGTCCTTTCTTCTGCGCGGTCAGCCCTCGAAAACTCGCGTCAAGGAACACGTTTCTGCCTCACTGCGCTTTTGGTTCAGGGCTATTTTGTCGTTTACAAAGAATAGAGGGAGGAGCCACTTGCTTGCATCCTAAACTACTTGTGCGGTTCATATAATAGTGATCAAGTTCGAAAGAATGATCCATGAAATTCAACGGCGAACGCGGTCACTTGGATTTGATAAGCACGGATATTTTTCTCAGTGACGAAGTGTCTATGTAATTGGAGTAATCGGCGTTAATACTTTCTTCTGGTGACGTAGCTTATTTAGAACCGTCATGTGCAAGTAAAATCCAAATAAGATATTTTCTGCTGTTTTTTATATAATTAGAGAATATGCTGGGATTAAAAACGATAATATTATTTATTTTAACAATGATATTTCATTAATTATCATTTGTACCGTATTGTTTTAGAAGATTAAAAATGCCTGAAACAAGTATTGTACTACAGCTTCTGGGTCAATGCTCCGATCTCCTTCAGGCCCATATCTCGCACACAATTGATGGTAGAGATGTTTCCTTAATGAAAATCTGTTCTAAAAAATAGACCTTTAAATAAGATTATGTAAAATCTTTTGAAAATATGAATAGCTTTTGCGTAATGTTTGTGCGAATTAAAGGCAATTTAAAAAACAAGATTTTCTCAAAAACGACTCCATTTTTTTCTTTAATTTTTTTTCTGTAATAGAGCAAACTACCCTGATAAAACAGTACATGTCCCATTTTCAAGAAACTCTCTGTACTCTGTAAAATTGCAAGAGTTTAAATTGAGGCGCTCAGAATAATGTCAGATTCCAACCGAAATTCGTTTTGAGAAATGACTTTTTTTGTTTTCGTTCACATTCACTCCGTACAAATTTTTGAAGATGGAATTTGAGTATTTTGCCATATCCAAATTCATTTGATACTTCAGAGTAAGCTATACGACAGGAGCTTACCGTCATACTTCTAACTGAAAATGCGACGTCGTTTGGAATCTGCCTTTATTATTCTGAGCGACTCAATTGTCTTCGCCGTCTTCCTGTAACTAAAAAATTAATGATCGAACATTTTTGCTGAATGAAATGTATTCTTTAAAACTCGATCATGTCAATGAAAATGTCTGAATTTTTCAAAATTGGAAATGCAAATGTTCAACATTGCATGTTTCGAGAAGGCTACGCTTTCCTATGAGGCTGGTGGTGTAGAGGGATTCTAAATGGTGTGCAAATACAAGGAAATTCAGATCGAATCCCAGAGTGAAAAAACATAACAACTGCCAATTGGAAACATTTTCCAGGTTCAAGTAGTATTATACTACTACGTATCTAGTTCAGATAATTTTAGAAAATGTTCTGTTGAAACAGCTTTACTTACCCATTTTGTATCATTATTCGTTATATAATGCGCGTAATTTGCTTGTATCTTCTAAGGATATTTGAATTCATGATTATTTGCAGTGATACAATCGGTATAGTTGTAATTTCTCCTACAGATGCTGACAGCATACGTAAGTGTTTGGCAATGTTATCTAGGCCGCAACCGATTTCACAGATAGATGAATTGCGAAGTAAGTGGAACAAATATGCAAACAGATCGGAGAGGATCCTCCACACACTCGAAATAGGTCTTTCGATGTATTGAAATGTTTTTTGTGCCACAAGATTATCTTGACTACAGAGCTGGCTGCAAAATTGTTCATGACCAGATTTCAATATTTGTTTTCAAAGAATAGACTTCATTAAGAAAAACATTTCTATCTTCAATATTCCAGTTGTGTAGGAAAACGCTGAAAACGCCTAAAAAATGTTTGAACTTTTGCAATTGTCGAAAATTCAGAGATGACCAAAATGAAGTCCTGTGTCATTCTTTTGAGAATCATTACGCTATCGAAAAGTCAAAAAATCAAATCAAAAAAATTAATCAAATAAAAAAAGTTAATCAAAAATTTGAAGTGATTTTTGAGATTTCAAGTAAATACCCTCCAAAATCAAAATATCAGTTTGAAAGTCGCATAGTTGAATATCCAAATAAGCAGAGGAGGTTGCTCAGGTACATTAGGAAATAATTTTGGAGAAATAGGTTGAACGGTCTAGGCGCTAGCGTTGACCATACGTAGACAGACGGATGGACTGACGCACAGACGGACAGACGGGCGGACGGGCGGACGGACGGACGGGCGGACGGGCGGACGGGCGGACGGGCGGACGGGCGGACGTTTTGCCGTCAAGCAATTTTTTGGGATGAAAGACCCACAAAACTTGGATTTTGACTACACATTGTGTTATAGGAAGTAATTTATTACATATAGGAACAAGATTTATTTACTTTTTCGTAACCAGGGCCCGAGTTTTTCTGTCGAAAAATATCCGATTTCCAGGACGGTATTACAGTACTTCGTCTTCTTAGGAATAAAGCGAAGAAGTAACAATCAAAATACACTGGTGAAATTATACAACTATTTACAGCACAATAAATAAAATATTTTTTACAAGAAATCTTTACAATGCATTTTTAAACTAATATTTCTCATAATTCAATTAACATAGTTACAATGCATATGTTTCTATGTTCTTGGATTACCATTCTTTTTAGTGTAACCTAAGATCCTTTCTGTTTCCTTTATCTGATTTAAAGAGTTTTGTAATGTTCCCTCTGACAAATGTGATGGTCTTGCGATCGGGAGATACAGTTATATTGTCTGCTATGCCTCCTTGCCAACGGTCTTGAACGTCCCTAAACGCAGCTGAGCTTGCTAACTCACCCTTTTTTAGGTTATATTTCTGTAAAATTTAACTACTCGAATACATGAAAAACTTGAGTAATATAAGATTAATAATGATGTAAACGTAAATAAATGAGTAATAATGATGTAAACGAATCTCTTCAGCTAGAGCAATCCTTCGCACGTGGTCACGCCGTCGACCTTCTACACCTACTCGTCTTTTACATCTTTTTCCCGATTTTCCATTAAGCTGCGTCCATACGATGACATTACGATGCGTCTAATGCGTGCGTCTAGCGCACATAGTGCTTGAGTTTCGGGCATGAGCCCTTTTCTCAAAACAATGGACGCTTGCAATAGCGCACGTCTCCCAGAACTGACGGGAACCTCATTCGTGTTTCTCGTGCGTTTCCTGCAAAAGGCGTGTACTTCATAGGGAAGCCATCCGGAATACAGAGACGGATACTTTCTTTGAGTAGTTGTGGTGCGAAGTTTAGCTGTTGTTTGTGGTGCGAATTTTGTAGTGAATTTCTTGCGGACTATTTGTTTTATTGTGTATCTACGATTATATCAATTTTCAATATATACATTTATTAACCTGTCATTCAAATTGAAACTAGTAAATCCCAAGTGAAATCGTTTCTGCTGCATATTTATTTCCATACAATTAGAGACTATACTGAGCATAACAAGGAAAGTAACATTAATTTTAACAGTGATATTTAACGCATTATTTACCATTTGGACTGTATAAATGTAAACAACCTGTAACAAGTATTGTACTGCAGCCTCCGGGTCAATGACCGCCATCTCGATTAGGTTTTTCCTCCAGTTTCCCTGATCAATTGAGCAAATATTGAGATGGCCCCTTGTTTTGCTTTTGCACAGAAATGTAACTTCATTACCTGTGCACGTCTTCTAGAATTCATTGGGAAATACAGTTATTCAAATTATCGTTTTCATGTTGTTGCGGCAGGAAGTATTATTCCTTGACGAAGGACATCATGGATAAGAGCCTAAAATGTATTGCTGATTTATCGTTTGAAATAAATTTTATTACATCGGAGCGTTTCTTTTCTGTATTCAAAATTCAAGTAGTATATGGCTTAGTGTAGGGATCACAGACTTTTGAAAACGTGCACAGTATTCACTTCACACCATAGCACGTTATACACAGTTTTAACTGTTTTTGACGTAAATAAATTTTAAAAATTGAAAATGTATTTGCATTTCTAACTCGCTGTGTTGCTGTGAAATGGCTAGAAAAAAAAGGTTTAAAGAATATTTAGTTCTTCCAAATTTTTACTTTATTTCTACGGTTATGTCAAGTGTCAAAATATATTTATTAAGTAATATAGTTGAAACCAGTAAATATGAACTTGTAATTATTTCCACTTGTGGCTCGGTGTGTTGCCGTGAAGTGACTGGAGAAAACGTTCTCAAGAATATTTAGTTCTTCCAAATTTTTATTTTATTTCTAGAATAATAACAATTTTCAAAATATCTATATATTTAAAAAAATAAGGTATTCTGCCATGGCTTCGTTTAGAGCTTCTACTGAACCGATTGTTGTATTTTTTCTTTTAAATGAAAGCATATGATCCCTAGATGTGTTATCAGATATTGTTTGTGTTGATTCACCAACATTTACGGTGTAAATTAATTAATTAAATCATTCTTCAATAGTACGCTTATCAATAGTCAATTGTTTTCTTTCAAAGGGTGGCAGTTTGATGTTTTGTGGGTGTTCAAAGGGTGGCACGCTGCTTGATGTTTTGTTTTGATTGTTGAGATTTGTTTACAATTCGTCAAAGTTTTGTTTCAGCGTAATAATTGCATTGTGGTGTTGACTGCACGTATTTGCTTCTGTGGTGTATTTTGTAGAGAACATTCGCACAGTGGGTTTTGCTCGATTGTAATACTTTAGTGAAGTTGTTTACAGGTTATGTCGAATTCCGAATCGTTGTCCACGCGCCCCAAAAGACGCAAACGTACATTAACTGAACGCAGGGAAAGAGAAAGTCAGCGTAGGTGTCGTGACAGTGAGGTCGTTTCGTTTTCTATTGGGTCATTGTCTATAAGATGTCAGTTTTGTTCTGCTGTTTACTTTCCACGTGAGAGAAATTCTGCAAACGATTTACTTTGTGTTGCTTAAATGGGAAAATAAGTATACCTTCGAGCAATATGCCAGAAGAAATCAAACAGTTGTTCATAGGAGATGATGACACATCAAAAAACTTTAGAAATAATATCCTTCAGTATAATAGTGCTATATCTTTTGTGCCGATATTGCATTGTCACCTGGTCATGGGCCATACGTGTTCAAAATTTTGGGAACTCATCACAGAACATCTTCGTTATACCCTGAAGATCCAAACAATGCATTGTATTGTGAATATTAGTCTGGGTACAGTATTTTACATTTATCTCAGATCTCACCGTCAAATTTTGACGGGTTCTCACTAGTATTTATTAAGTTGTATAGCTGAAACAATTAAATGCAGTAATTTTCTTTCGTTTTGTTTTTTTAAGAATGGCTCTTGGAAATAAAGTCATCACTCTTCAGGTTGTTGTTGTTGTGGTGGGTTTTTTATGGCTTGATAGCCACTACGGGCCTTGGCCGACCAGCGGTGACCCAGCCTTTCGGCCAAGGGATAAGGGGTTCGTGTGTTTAACCCGTAGATATCGCTCCACCATATATACTGCTGTAAAATCCTGCAATGAAGACAAGGTCTTCTTAACCTTAGGATGGGCTTTCTCATCGTCACACAGTAATAGATACTGTGACAGTAGTAAGGAAAACGCACACGTGTAATTTGCCTCGGCCGGGATTCGAATCCGGAGTTTCGCCGACTCTTCAATTTATTGAAGGTTATATATAGAGTTGTTTTGGAATTCTTCCAAAAAAGATTGCAATAAGCAATCGAGGGAAGATTCGTTGCATAGACTGCTGCTTGGTATGTTTACTAAAGGTGTCAGACTCGTGTCGGGTGCCTCCTCTATGACTTCAATACAACGTGTGAAATATTAACGTTCTCTGAATGGAGACTACCGTTAAAAGTATATTTGTTTCTTGACGTAACGCTCATTCGTAAAACATTGTGGAGATATACGCAACAAAGTGTAATATCTTTCATATTTTCAATCTTTTTGGCTGACTAAAAACTCTAAAATCCCATGCCATTAACCCAAAAGTATTTTCGGTACGTCGGACTCGGCTGAGCCTGTAATTACACACTCTTTTGGGAATATTTAAGTCCCTTGTCCAAGTCTACTTTAAATCGTTTCATATTAAGTTATATTGGTGTATCTCGCCCTAGAAGAGATTTTGGTTGTGGCAATTTTAATTTATTATTGAAGGGTTTTCTACTGAAATTGATATATTTAAAAATACCACCAACTGAAATCTTGCCTTAGCTCCCAACATTGCAAAAAATAAAGCAATAATTAGCATATACTAATCTACCCATGAGGACAATGCTGAAATGTCCTTTATAATTGTAAAGTGGACTGCCAATATTTTTTGGACATTGTAACATGTCCGGACATGTAACGTGTTTTTCCATTTACAGTTCCAAAACAATTCAGAATATTTCATTTCCTGTTAAAATCTTTTGTCCCCATTCTTCTTCATTAATTGGCAACTGAAAAATAAAATATTCTTAATTTTTGAAGGTTGTAGTAAAAAATGAAGACAATGGTGATAAGACGGAACACGCTCTCCAGTGTGGTACATCCGCACAACTGATCCACATCTCCGTGTCGTTACCAACCCCAGTCGAAGGTCCCAGAAGTGGAAAGACACGAAAAGAGGAAAAGGCGTTTGAAATAATGGACAAGCCGTAATCAATAATGTGGTAACAGACAAATATACAAGTTTTGGGGATCTGATTGCTCGAAAAATTCAAAATTTAAATAGTGAAAGGCTAAAAAATTGCATGATTAGAACTATTAAAAATTATAACAGAAATTGAAGTTCCTAACTTGGCCTTCGCGAGTGATGAAAATTTGATTCCAATCCTCCTCCTTCTCTTTTTCTCCCACCTCGTATCCTGCAGTACCAATGGTTTCTGTGGCCCAATCCTTCTTCTTCTCCTCCTTCTTCTCCTCTATTCATGATCATGATTGTGCATCATCTCACTTGTAAATTATTACGTATTAAATACAGAAAAGTTTTAGAAGACACTAAATGTTTCCGAAGAAAAACAATGTTTCAGAAGAAAAAGGTTCTTCAGGAATTATTTCCGAAATGCTTTATTAAGATACACGAAAAGTAAAGCTTAAGCTAGAGTAAAAAATGTTTGCGTTTGATTGGTGGATTAGTGATTCCGGTCGCGACAACGGCTAAGGTCATCAGTCTCGTAAGTGAAGTGATTATTTTTGGTGTCGGGAATGAATAAGAAGAGGTGGCGGTGATCTTCCCCCGTTGGATGACGGGATCCAGCGCCAACCTACATGTCGCCTTGCTGTTTTTCTTCTGCAACCAGGTACCACCCACGGGGAACCAGCCGGAACAAGCTCTAAGCTCGTGACTAGTCTCCCGACATGTGTGGTAGTGTAGTGCTTGTAAGTGCAAGTGTGTGTATGTAAGGGATGAGGATAGGACAAGGAAGAGGAAGTAAAGATCGCGTGCGCCTTTGTTAGGGTACTGCTCCGACAGTCGCCTGGTGTTGCTTGGTACTGATCGGAGAAACCACGGAAAACTACCGATCAGAGCAGCCGATCGCTAGGATTCTCCTCCAGACAGAGGCTTAATTCCACCTAGCGATCAATTCAGTGTCGAAAACCCTGCCACCGTCGGGACTCAAATCCTAAGACCCCCCGGTCAGAGGCACTGCCATTCGTTTGCGACCATTAGGAGTCGTCTTTCTTAGAACAGCTTTAGGGAATGCTAGAATACTTTGCAGTGCATCACTCAAGTTCAGATCCCTGTCATGGGACAATATTGAAAAAGCTTTAGACATTTTTCGGTCAGGATTGTGTGTAATGGGTCTGCATTGAGTAATGGTTTTGGAATATTATCACGTTCATTTATTGTCTGGATTATTGCATTCATGACTGTGTATGGAATAAGATTGATTCGAAATGTATGCCCTATTGGTTACGCTATCTGGAAAAAATGTTTTTTCAAAATTTCCATCTGAAATGGAGAAATTCCGCAGCATTGAAAGTCGTCAACTGTCAATATCGCACCAGTGTCGACTTGGACTGTTGGTCCAACAATAACAGATGAACTCTTTAATGGAAGAGGAAAATGACTCTCAAAGAAGAAGAAGTAGCCGAATTAATTAATTAATTAATAATTAAGTTAATCCGTACATGTGTTGCGGATATAGTGCAAATCAGGATATACTTACCGAATTACCGCCTAATGATCACATTATCCAGAATGTATGGATAAAGTCCGATGCAGGAACAGCTTAGAAAAATATTTCTATTTTTAGACGGATGAAGTTGAAATTACTCTAGAGATAAATATTGAATTACGTGACGAGAAATAGTAGAAAATATCTGATAAACAGGGATGAAACTGACCGTGGTAATTTGCTAAAGCTAGAGAGAGATAAAGCGTATAATTGCGAATTACCATGTGTCATATTTGTTGCAAAGACCACTGTGTAAATTTTGTTTTCAGGATAAAGCACTTGTCGGTTCGCTCCGCTTTTCTGAGTTGGCAATGAGACTTCAAAACTTGGCCTTCGCGATTTCCATAAAGCAACTTTGAATCTGTGCAAAGCTTCATTGAAGAACGTATTTTCAAAGTGACATGAAACAATTTTTCATGAAGTATTCGTATTCAGCCTTATAGTTCAAGATAAAATTAAAGGTAGCGGTTCGAATTCCGTTTAATATAGAAAAGATTTGATTGACGCTCAGACATGAACACATGGGAATTCGCTCATTACCTTACTTTAGTCAGAGTGTTGTGGCTGATTCCAACATTCGCCGGATGAAGCTAAATGATACGTTCATCATACATCACTCGGCTAATGTGCTTTGTAACTGGGCACTCCTAACATTGGGCATCGTCGATCATTATCTCTGACGTAGGAAATAAACACTCGATTTTCTATTAAACATCCTTTTTGCTTTTAACATCCGCTGCCGTACAAATCTGTGTGCGAAAAATGGAAAGGAAATTTGAAACCAATTCTGAAAAGCAACGGTAAAGCGTAGTATCTTTTGCAAGCAGGACAACAGCAGGATTGTTGTGCAATTGGCACCCCTGAAGGCGGCGCGGCGCCTAGCGACGTTATACTCAATTATTAAACCATCATCCGAGGCGCTAATATCCCAGAGGATGCCCCCTCCCCTTCCCCTCGCGGCGCCGCGCTCCCACCCCGCCCCGCTGCCGCCCCTCCCTGCTGCGCCCCGCCTCTCCCGCCTTGCGCCCGCTGCGCGCAGGGGTGCCCCCGCCTTCGCCTCGTCTTCGCCTTCGCCATCGCCACTGCCTTTCCCTCCTCTCTGTTCTGCCTCCGCCACCGCCTTCGCGCCTCAGCCTTTCTTCTCTACTTGCCATCCCCTGATTTTTCTCCTTCATGTATACGATTTTATTTTATCTGTATAACCTTTTATTTTATTCCAATTCGCATAGTGGTTTGTATCAAAACCACAAATGAAATTTCCCTCGAATATAACACAAAACATTCACAAAAATTATAATCTGAACGGAGAGGCATTATGCAGTCATGAAACATTACCTTGCTTTCACTATCAAACAAAACACGTATTACGTTGCATTCGCTATTTGGTTTGTCTTCACTTCCCTCTCTTTCTAACTTTGACGTCGTCCCTACTTTTATTACTGGATCTGTGTATGGAAGGAGGTGGATTCGAAATTACGTTCTTCTTTGTCTCCATCGTCGCCTTTGTCGTACCTACCGTATACGATACGTAAGTTTTTTCCACGTCACATATATGTGAAGCCATTGATGGGGAAAGAAGACGTGCGGTTCAGAAAAAAATCCTTTTCATAAGTAACCGCATTGAGGGATATTCTAACGAGTTTTCTTTGTTTTCTTAATGGTGTCCTCTATTACTTTTATTTATCTACATTGATAAGAATGTATTGAAGTGTAAATACAATCCGTAACTCTTCGACTAGAAAATAAGGGCAAGACGTTCAAGTATCTGTTTGTTCAGACACCCTACACCTCATTCCTCCATGAATACTATATGCGCGTGCAGATGCCGGACACTCGGGTTGAAATTTCACATAGCGCAATAATAGCCTTGCAATCATTATGGAAGTTATTCATTCAGTGCGCTATGTATGACTGGATGGTCAGGACTCCTAAGCATGACCAAACTATGTCCTTTCAGTATCCACACTACCCCTTCTTCTTCCCTATGATGCTGCCAACCGGAAATCGGACGACGTCTCAGAGAATTCGACATCAGAATTCAACCTCTTCAGCTCTTCAATGTCAGTTGCAATCCAATCAGAATACCATGTGTTGGTTCAGTTCTAATAATCTCTCTTTTAAGCCAGTGTAAAATCTCAAAAGCAGCACAATCCGCCAATGTAAAATTAGACGTTAAAGATGGTTTATCAACTGACAATAAAATATTATTTTACCATAGTCATTTTTTATCATATTGGGTCCATATTTAACTCCATATTTTGATAAAAATAATATCTTTAGTCCCTATAAATCCGTTCCCTGGTTGATTGATTTCTCGAGCGACATAGTGGCTCGAGTGACCAGCTAAACCGCTGTAAATCTCAATATTACACTATTGCGAAACCGTTATCAATAACGCCTAAAATTTGGAGGTATTTTTCCACCATCAGTTTTATTTTGCGTTTGTGTAACATACGGTGCAACATATAAAGTCGTTAAATTATTTATATATAATAATTACATTTTTGACAAGATTAAGGCGAGAAAAGTATGATCTTGTATGTGTAACTGAATTTACTTCGTCCACAATTCACATTTCCAGAACTGACACTGGCCAAGATAATTGATATACACTTAAAGTCATACAGAATCAATTGTTACCGAATTTTGAGTTTAACTTTTCTAAGTTTCAATCATCCCCAAAGCAAATGCGTAACTGTATTCCACTGGTCAGACCTGAATTTGCTGTTACATTGCTGGGAAAATTCACCAATACACTGTGCCACACAACGTATCTTCTCGTCTAAATCTGCACGTGTCCGCGATGTTATTTTGACTATTCCATTCGTGAAATTAAAACCTATAGTGTTTAACTATACATATAAAATGCCCCTATCAGGGAGGTGTATCTAATTCACCATGCCGTTTATGCAATTAGTTTATAATGTTCAGCTTTATTGCATGAGTAAATGTTTTGAAAAGGAGAGACGTTAGGAGCAAGTTTTCACATTTGTACGAATGCAATAAATCAACATTATAAATGAGTTACATACACTATTTTTTGTATAACAGCATTATAATTTTATAAGAGGATGAAATTTAATTTTGTGAAACAACCTTTTTGTGACGTCTCGGGTATTTGACATCTGTGCGAGAAAACGTTGGTCGGCAGTTCAATTTACTTCTATCTTCCCAAAATTCTCTCGCTGCGTTTGGCTGTATAGGTGATGACGCAATCATTCATGCCGTAAAATGGTAATTCATCATTTGTGCCGTAAAACGACAGATTATGAACGATTTCTTGAAGCAGAAAAGATCGTTTATAATGCTGATATACAAGTTTACCCCTTTGTGTTCCCGATTTCTCCTACCGCTCCTCCCTACTGGCCAATAAGAAGTTGCAATTCATCGATCTTAGGAGGCAGCATGTATCGTTCGCTGTGTTGACGTACAAATAAACCACGTATGTACTATAACATTACCTCTTTGATTTCGACATGCTTTCAATTATTTTCAATATTTGACGCATATTGGAACTCTGTTGGACATAATTTCATTCGTGGAATAGTCCTATTAAGTACCACTCGTGCTTCGGAAATTCTCAGACAAATCCTCTCATTTCACTCGTGCTTTGAAAATTCTCGGATGAATCCCCGACTCGCTTCGCGTTCACTTCAGTTTTTAATCTTAATGTTCTGAAAGGCAGAATTCACCATGCGACAGGTCATGCAAGTAAAATCTTTTAGAGGAACTGTTTTTTTTGTTCTCGTATATGTTTATATATATATATATATATATATATATATATATATATATATATATATATATATATATATATACACACATATTTAGTGTCTACTTTAGCAATTTTTAAAACATTTTCGGTTTTAGATCCAATAAACTCGTGGACGGGGAGAAAATTGGCTGCATAAAGAGTATGTTGCATATTGTGAACGAATGGAAAACAAAACTAAGCAATTAACTGCATTTTATGTTCTAACTTTGTATGTAAACAACATTCATATCATGTAATAATGTGCGTAAAGTGTGAAAATGAAGATACATTGTATTCAGAAGAAGATTGTTAGTGATTTCTCAGAATCATTTCCCGTGAAGCCTCACTTCATGATTCCTTTGTCTTTTAACATGAGTTGTATTATTTGGAATGTATTCATTAGTTTTTATTGTTTCTTTTATATTTAACAATAGCTGTTACTACAGATTAAATCAGAACACATTTTACCCTTTTTTGTTTTATTATGAAATAGAAATTCAAAATCATAGGGTGGTCAACAGAATTGACCGCCCAGTAAGAGATGTAGGAGCGCCATCTGTCGAGTTATTTAAAAATATGCTCTAAACATTCCCCTGGACTTTAATTGTATGTTTCAAGATAAAAGTTCTCTTGTTGCTTTCAATATAATATAATTTACATTCAGTTTTTTAAATGGTCAAATTTGCCCCGTTATATGGTACTTTGATTTAATAGACAACAAAATGAGATTCTGTATTTATAATGCAATGCCAAAAGAGAACCATTTTTTCAGTTTATACTTTCATCCAATGTATTAGTCTACTTCTACTTGCTGATATAATACCGTGATTTTTAGCCCCATATTTACAAAAAAATAATTAACTTCGGCTATTTCAAAGCGTCCTACTTTTCAAATCGCTAGGAACTAATTGATTATAGAAAGTCATGTCTTGGGTATGGTTTCATATGGCTCTAAGAACATGAAAAATTGCAAACGTAAAATTTTCTGCATTTTAGCATGTACGCACATGTGGGAGTGCTGCAACTGCCATCTAGTGGCGCGTATATAAACGTGAGAATGCTTCGAGGTTCTAAGGCAGGCCGCAAGAGTGCATTTACTGTTGGATCGATTAAATACCTTTTAACAATTTCCACGTGGGATTAATATTAAATGAATGAATGTAATATGTGCGATTTCATAACATGTTATAAATAATAATAATAATAATAATAATAATAATAATAATAATAATAATAATAATAATAAAGGATGACTATAACTTCTATCATAAAAGTGTTTAAACTGAAAAAAAAAATTGTTTTAATTTTTTTCACCACCGTGCACATTGTTTAAAAATCTGAAAAAAAATATGTTATGGAATGTTAGATGAACCATTTTGGCGTATAAGATTGAGACAGTACTCCAACGGTATCACGTCGAAAATAAATTTCAAAAATGTATTCATTTATTTTTCTACATAAATTGAGCGTTTCTACATAAATTGAGCGTTTCTACATAAATTCGTTGAAAAAAAATACCTTCAAATCGAACCCCCCCTCTCTCTCTGCAATTTTTTTCAGCCTGACACACGCAATAGATGCTGAGAAAAAATAAAACATACAAAACACGTTTCTCGTTGTATCTCCGAAACAGATTGCCCTAGGAGGCTAATTTTTTGTGAATCTACGTCATTTTGTATTCTCTTTTATATGAGCATCGCCATTATTGATTTGGTTTAGGAACACTTTTCTCCACGTTATTCGGCTATACCCTTTGTCTTCCGAAGAATGTTTGAAAATATTTTTGAAAAGGCATGAATATTTTTTTATTCAGTTTGACGGAAAAATTTTAGTCTCAAAGATTCAGTTAGTGCTACAGAAATCTACGAATATTTCATTATTTTCAAGATATCCATCCACAAAGCTTGGTTGGTGATCAGGGCAGAATGAACGTAATATCAAACGAAGTTTTCTCGTAGTTTTTTCATTGATTAATGTTTCCGGGCGCGTCAACTGCAAAGGTCACTAGTTCATTAAGTATAGTGCATGTATTTTATGGCGGGAATCTTCCCCCGCTGGATGGCGGTATCTGGCGCCGAACTACACGTCGGCTTGCGAAGTTTCCCCAAACCAGGCACCAGCGGTGAGATAGGTGCTTCACCTTCGGGACTCGACTCCTAGGATCTCCCCGTCACAGGCACTGCAGTGATAGCAGTTGATGTCCTGAGCCCCAGAAGCCAATAAAAAGAAATTTGGCTTGTATCCATTATCGTGCGACCGTGGAGAAATCGACACGTTAGGCCTACGATGAGGAAAAAAAATAGTGTCTTTAAAGCTAATTCCATAACGTTCTTATATATTTATTTGGCTAATACTTTTAGGACGTATATGACGATTCGCTATATGTAGCGAATTTGGTTGGCCAGTGAGGCTCCAGTTAGCCGTGAGGCTATGGGCGTAGGGTCTTCGTAAGTAACATACTAAAATTACGTTAAGTCCGTAAAGTCAGATTATTTCCAAAATACTTTCTTCACCGATTTTGCGCCGTTTTTTTTGTTTCCTTAAGCCAACAGCGCGTATGGAGTGAGTTTATTCGTGGTGGTATAATTAGGTATAAGACCCGAAATTTAAATTGAATTTATGATTTTATAATATTACCTTCAATTTGTATATTTGAATTTATAAACAATTTGAAAATAAAACATGTAAAGGAAAGTTTTGTAAATCTTTCTTCTACAGTCTAACTTTTCTACGGTGTATATTTTGAATTTAAACTCGGTATATGAAAGTTTTTTAAAGTATATTTTGTAAGGGAGCATGGGCTTCGCGAAGTGGGGGCTCTGATTCCGCTCTTGGATCTGTTCCTTTACATACTACTTTAAACGAACGCGAATTCTCACATCCGTTAGGATGGCAAATGCATTTCCAAAAAACACTTTTTTTTTCTCTTTCTGCACTAACTGCATACTCCAAGTCCCGAATAGGCGAGTTCTAGTGTTTAAGAAAACGATTCGTGGAATAAAACTATCGAGCAAAATTAGATTCTATCGAGACAATGACCACAAAACCATACCTTATACACGAGTATTATTTTTCATTTTATCATTTTTAATAATAACTCCCAAAAAATTATAATTCATTTTAATAAGATTTGCGAACAGTAAAAAACAACTCGCTTTCAGATTCACAAATCTTCATAATAACTAAAAATTCAACTATATGCTTCGTCCTTCGCCCACAATTACAACCAAATATTATTCTAATAAACAACACTACCACTGATTTTTTGTTCTTAACGTTTGTTCGAAAATTGAACATCATTTTTGGGAGCACCGCACTGTTCCACCACCGGCCGATAAGAAAAAACCTTCTTGGTAGCATAACTTTTCATCTGCATTAAATTTTCTTTTCCTTTGGTCCTATTCTTCCAAATACGGAAGTTAGGTGACCCATCTAGATGTCTCCAAAAATCATGATGAGTTTTCTTGGGAGGATACCAGGGCCCTGAATAAGAGTTTTTGGAAAAGAGAAAATTCGCCGTTTCTCTCTCTCGCTTTCTCGCTCTCTCTCTCGCTTTCTCGCTCTCTCTCTCTCGCTCTCTCTCGCTCGCTCTCGCTCTCTCTCGCTCTCGCTCTCTCGCTCTCTCTCGCCCTCTCTCGCTCTCTCTCTCGCGCTCTCTCTCGCTCTCTCTCTCTCTCGCTCTCTCTCACTCTCTCTCGCTCTCTCTCACTCTCTCTCGCTCTCTCTCGCTCGCTCTCTCTCTCTCTTGCTCTCTCTCTCTCTCTCGCTCGCTCTCTCTCGCTCGCTCTCGCTCGCTCTCTCTTGCTCTCTCTCTCGCTCTCTCCCTCACTCGCTCGCCCTCTTTCTCGCTCTCTCACTCTCTCTCTCTCCCGTAGCGAGAAAGTAAAAATTGAACCGATTACGCTTGTGTTAAAAGCATACCACATAGTCGAATGCTACGTAAGTTATAATTTGTATATTGTTTCATATTTCATTTTATTATTATTATTGTTATTATTATTATCATTTATTATATTTATATTATATTTATGTTATTTCATTTCAAATTGCGTTCTGTAATTGTGTTAAATGTGAAAACGAATAGATGAGCGCTCATTGTTGTTTGGTGTAACTCATTGTTGTAACGCCGTACAGAAGGCGATAATAACGGCTGCCTTTCTTTCGCGGTAATATAAACTAATACTTTTACATATTTGTAGAATATTACAGAATCAGTGTTTAATAATTACTATTATATATTTTTCGATCTATTTTTACTTGTTTGCCAACGCTGTCAATATCGTATTATTTATTAACTTTTTAATTATTTTACTTTCTCGCGTACGGCTTACGAAGAATATTTTACGTCTAAAAAACTCATTCGATATGTTTGTGAATTCACTGCATACCTTATACAATGAATTCAATGCCAGAAATATATTTTCTTTTAAAAATTTTGAATAAAAATCTATTACTTGAAACTATTTAATTTTCGCTTGAAACTATTTAATTTTCATTGCTAATGGCGAGAAAGTGCGTGCTATTTTATCACCACTAGTTTTCTTTGTTGCATTCATTATTTGATCTGAACATTCGAGTATTGTCCACCTTTTAGCACTAGTGCTAAAAATTAATCTTTTTAGCACGCTGTGAGCTTCCTAAAAATACCAGCTTTTACTATTTGCTGTGAATTTTTTTCTCATGAGATCGAAAAAGCAATATGTTGTGGTTTTGAATGTTTCTGTGGGTTTCTCTAATTTAATTTTACTTATATTTTGGTACATCAGTGAAATATAATATAGTATGAATGGTTTTCTCATTCTATCGAGAATTCTTAACATTAGATTTGGAGTTTTGATACAGTGTTGAAGTTTTAGACTTTTGAAGTTGTGCGATTTTTCGGTTTTAGTAGTACTTTTATGCTGCATTATACTATTTTCCTGTACTGTCTGAAAAATTGTTAGTGATAATTCAATTTCTTCTGTTTCCTTGCATTCTGCTTATTATCGCAATTAACATTTAATAGTAGAATATAGATAATATATTATTTTATGAAATGAACAAAATTCTTTTGAACGTTCGTCGATATTTAACAATAGTCGAATAGTATCGTTAAACGTTTGTTAGAACCGATTGAGTTTGATATCAATGCCGTTCTCGTAATCGTAGCTCAAGTCGCAGTCATGGTAGTTGAAATGTCTTACTTGTTCCAACATTGAATTAAAAATTCATATTTTTGATCTGACGGGGAATTTGCCTTGGAAATTCATTACTTTACATTTTTTGATAGAGCTTTAGAGGTTGTAGTCTTCGAAGATATTACTCAATATATGAGCATTTTTCTGGAGTTCATTTTCATTTCTAGCGATTAAAACCTAATCGTCTGCAAATGAAAGAGTATTTAAATAACTCCCCACCTTGGGAGTACATGACCTCGACGTTGGTGGTTGAGCTTGAGTACGTCAATGATCCTGAGAGCTATGCCTGCGGTAGCTTAGCCTCCCTTGCCGGACAGGTCGATGGAGACGATGATCGATGGTGAGACGGAGAAGTATTTCAGAAGCGGACCTCAACGCCAGAAGGGGACCTACAGAAGAGGACCTCAACGCAAGAAAAGAACCTTCAAAAGTGGACCCCAACGGCAGTTTCGGAGAAGAACACCCTAAACAAGGGGTCCCCCGACCGTCAACGGCCGCAGGTTTTGAAGGTAGTTCAAGGATTTTTGAAAGGTTGAATCCCTTTACCTTAAAAAATAAGGGCACTATACAGAGATACAGCGAAAAGAGCGCTGCTGTCGAGAAGGCAATCTCCAAGGACAAGGGAAGTCCAAAATCAAATCCCCTGGTCCTCCAGGTTAGGGTTTACACGTGAGGAAGGTACCCTTGCCGTATAAAAAAGCTATTACTCGTTAGCTTCACAGAAATCAATTTTATGATCATATTTTGATAATTTTTAGGTCATAAATGCTTGCATATTTCTAACATTTTAGGTCGTAAGTATCCGGGACCTAGTTATGACGCCACAGTACTTATTTTTAATCAATATTTTCTTAAAGAGCAAAAGAAGGTAGGGAATTTTAGCATTAACAGAAAACCTGGTCTTTTCAGAAGAAAGGTAATTTTGTAATTAAACTTTCTACCTGCAGCGAGCTCCGCCACGTTTAATCCCTCAATGCCACCTGCCGCACACGAAGCGACCCCCTCTCCGCTGGGAGAATGAACTCGGAAAGGTTTGCATCACTGTGCACGGGAAAAACGTCGCTCTATCAAGAGGTGAACATAAAGATGAATCATAAGGTGAAAGATCCGGTGAACAGGCGGCGTTTATCCACTTTCATAGTTAACTGGATTTTCCACGGAAAATCTTCAACGTTTTTACGTGCCCGACTGTCTGTGGATTACATTTCCGTCTTTCAGTCCGTCTGCGCAAGATATTTCAAATATTCTTTCATTACTTAAAATTCACCGTCAAGTGTCGCTCAAATAGGTTCATTATTTATTTTTATTTCTTTTACGTAAAAAAACCCTACACTAAGTCATAAACTACTTGAATTTTGAAGAAAGAAAAAAAAACAAAAAAAAACCGCTCCCATGTAATAAAATCTATTTTCAAGGATAAATGAGCATTAATTTTGGACTCTTATCCATGTTGTCCTTCGTCAAGGAATAATACTTCCTGCCGCGACAACATGAAAACGATCATTTGAATAACTATTTCCCACTGAATTCTAGAAGACGTGCACAGATAATGAAGTTACATTTATGTCCAGAAGCAAAACAAGGGGCCATCTCAGCATTTGCTCAATGGATCAGGGAAACTGGACGAAAAACCTGATCGAGATGGGGGTCATTGACCCGGAGGCTGCAGTACAATACTTGTTACAGGTTGTTTATACACATTTATACAGTTGAATTGGTAAATAATGCATTAAGTATCATTGTTAAAATTAATGTTACTTTCCTTGTGATGCTCAGTATAGTATCTAATTGTATAGAAACAGTTATGCTGCAGAAACGATTTCACTTGGAATTTAAACTTTTCTATTGAATTTAATCGTTTAATGTCATCTGGCAAAGTGTTGTAAAATAATATACATGTATTGTATGTGAATTTTTTGTAATGAGCTGTTGATACTATCACCTGATGAATATGATTTCTACGTCGGGTGTTATAATAATAGACATCGGAATTTTTTGAAGATATATTCCCGCTCTTAAGCAAGTCATTTTTGACAAAAACCACTGATTCGTAAATCAACAGACAAGGTAATGGTAAAATTCCTAGATTAATGAAGAGAGGCTTACAAGAATCACGTGGGTGGATTTGGTTATTATTCGTACAATTCGTTTTTGTAATCTATGTAATCTTGTGTAAGCCTGGGAGCTATAAGATGTATTTCCCCAGAATATTATGCCATATCTCAGGCGGGAATGAACATTCTCGAAATATACACAACGAGCAGTATGAAGGCTGACTGAATTTGAAAGAATTCTGAACGCGTAGCATAATGAACTTAATTTTTTGTTCGATTCATTTAAATGGACGTTCTATTTAAGGTTTGACTGAATTGAGAGACCTAAAAATGTTGTTGCCTTAACATCGGTCAATGGTACACCGTTCATTTTCATGGAAGGGAAAGGGCGTACGTTCAACATAGAGAAGCATGAGTGTAGTAGTAATGTAACTTTATAAAATGATATTGTGTTTGTGTTCGTTAATTAAAAGTGCATGATTTTGGAAGACTATTACAACTTCTAGTTTAAAAAACGGTTTCTAATATGCATGCTACTTTACATTGATAAACGCTCATTCTATACATCTAAAAGATGTTCAACAATTTGATGGCATGGTAACAATCAACAATGACATTAACCATAATATCTCCAAATTATGCGGAAATGTTAGAGACAATAACACAAGCACACAAAATAAACTAGTGGTGCTAAAAACTGGCACAGACTTTCTCGTATTAGCTTTCTATCTTTTTGGTCCGGGCTAGCTATTCAGACTTGCCGCATACTCTTGCAAGCTGCCATCTATCGTCACCCAAAGTACATTTTTTTTTTAATTTCTCGATTTTTCTGTTTCCTAATAGTAAAACCGAAATATTACGTTTAGAAAATTAAAGAAGAGTAAAATATCGTCATAATGGCAACTTTTATCAAACAATTGGGCGACGTTTATAAGAAAATTGCGTTTTTCGTGTTACTGAAAATGCGAAATTTGAAGCTCTTTTTCACAGAAAACTACTCAGTTTTCGAGAAACTTCATTTGAAGTCATTTGAAGCACTTCCTCTCACAAGTGCAATAATGTATACAAACTGCTGGAAATTAGCATATTAAAGGCATGAGAGATATTTTTAAAAACACTACATTTGTGTATTTTCTGAAAAACAAAAGAATACAGTAAAATAAATTTTAGATCGTCTTAAACAGTGTAATTAGCGCTATCCATACGAAAGGTTCGAAAAAAATTGGAGCTGTTTTTGATTGATTGATTTTTCATGTTTCCTGGCGCGTCAACTGCTTTGGTCATGAGTCCCGTTAGTGTAGTGCATGTTTTTTCTCAGTAGATGGCGGTGATCTTCCCCCGCTGGATGGCGAGATCCGGCGCCGACCTACCGTTGGCTAGTGGGGTTTCCCCCTAACCAGGACTCTCCCACCAGGGGGGCACCGCCCCAGCCGGGACAAGCTCTAAGCTCCCGACCGGTTTCCCGGAAAATGTGGTAGTGTAGTGCATGTAAGTGTAAGTGTGTGTGTATGGGAAGAGGATAGGACAAGGAAGAGGAAGGACAGATCGCGCGCGGTCCGTGGCCCGTTTGGTAGGGTACTGCTCCGGCATTCGCTTGGTGTTGATCGGAGAAACCACGGAAAACTACCGATCAGAGCAGCCGGCCGCTAGAATTCTCCTCCAGACAGCGACTGAATTCGACCTAGCTGGAAAGCTAGTGTCGAAAATCCTGCCGCCGTCAGGACTCGAACCTAGGACCTCCCGGTCAGAAGCGCTGCAGTGACAAAGAGCCGTTTTTGAGAAAATCTTGTTTTTGTAATTTTTTTAAATTGCAAATATTACACTCAATATTGCGCGAAAACTTCTAAACGTGTCTAAAAACTGTGCATGATCTTCATGAAACAACTAATTATGGAGAACAAATATCATTTGAAGGAAAAATCTCTATCTTCAATACTGTAGTTGTAGGAAGTTGCCGAAAAAATTCATACTTTAGCAATTTTCGGAAATTCAGAGTTAACAGTTGAAAACAGACCTATGCCACCTTTATAAGTGTATTGTACTCTATTCTTACAAGAAATTTACAGAAAAAATTGGAGCCATTTTTGAGAAAATTTTGAAAATGTGGAAGGGGCTTCATGTAAAGAACCCCCAAAAGTTAATGAAGGTTTTTCAAAATCGCAGAGCTTCGTCTCAGGCCAGATCGACAGGGGTTTATTCAGTTTGGAAAAAATCGTACACATAATTAGGCGTTAGTGTTGTTCTCATACACCAGACGGACAGACAGACAGACAGACAGACAAACGAACGGACGGACAGACGGACATTTCGAAAAAAACACTTTTTCGGTATCAGGGGACCCCAAAACGCGTATTTCCGTTGAAATTTCGAAATCGAGTTTCCGCAGCTTTTCATAACTTTCTCTATACTACGTTTTTAACTCCGTATATACGTATAGGGTACGTAGTATAGGTGAAAGTTACGTATAGGGGAAAGTAAAAAGTTGTCAGGCTCAAAAACTTGGCACATGTTTCTCTATATATGTCAACGCACTGAATCCGAATCTGAAACCAGAATTGCGCCACCACCCTCCAGTTTTTTTAAAATCGCGAACCCTTCCCCCGTGAAACTATTTTTTTCGAGGGTTATTGTCAGACCTAAAGACTTGACACATGTATGTCGACGCGCTGAATCCGAATCCGAAGCCAGAATTGCGCTGTCGCCCTCCAGACGCGTCGACATTAGTAGAGATACATGTATCAAGTGTATAGATATGACAACAACCCCAGAAAACAAAAAATACAATTTCACGGGGAGTTTTCGTGATAAAAAAAGAAAGGTAGTGGATCAAGTGAAACAATTCTGGCTTCAGATTTATATTTACACTGAAAAAAAGGATACCATAAATCGCAACAAGGTTTCAATAGTTACACAAAACCTTCGTATGCAAAACGGAGACCTTGTTGCTTTACTCCCTTTCCTGGTTACGACAGTATCTAAGATAAAAGTCAACCTTGCTGGACCAACCGGCTTGTTACTTCTGAGAGGGTGATATTCCTCCATAAACAGACTTCGGCCTCATCAATCCTAATCATGTTGTAGAGCAGTAGCTGTCCACAGCCCACAACAGCCATATATATATATATATATATATATATATATATATATATATATATATATATATATTTCAATTACATAATAGAAGCATGATGCGATAATTATGACTTTATCAACCAAAGAAAACATACAAACCAAAGAAAACTTGTATCTGTCATCTTACTCAAAACGGAAACGAAGTTTGAGACAAACTTTAATAATTATATTATTTTTCGCCTGCGTTGTTACACATGTATATATAAATGTCGAAAAGCAGACTAATTACGTTATATATTTATCAGCTACCAGTCCCAAGCCTTGAGGGGCTCTGTGGAAGTAGGGGGACAGGAAGATGCGCGCGCGCGCCAAAGCTTACTGCAGCCTAGCCACAACGCATTATTATCGCACAACGCATCCCAAGAAAAATCCTGATATAAAGAAGTACAAGTGTTAGTTGTACAAATCAAAAATTGTACATTCGTTTTCTACATAAAAACTAATTTGAGCCATCGTTTGTTAAATTAACCTTGCATCAAAATTATTGCAACGACGAAGGAGATCACTGTGGACTGCATGCGTGTTGCTGGGCGATAAGTACATCTGATATCAGCGATGCTGATTGACGAGGGTCAGTAGCGAGAGTGGGACCCATGTCGTTGGACCGCGGCGCCGTCGATCGGCCTGCGAGGACATGCTATTCAGTTCATTTTGGAAGGTCTAAGAGAGTGACTGGCCCTTCACAAAAATTTCTTCGAAGTGGCGAAAAGCGCATCGTTTTGAAGGTTTTCAATTTGTAATTATAATGGAATGCGTCGTTGGTGAAGCAAATCGCTGAACTTACTAAGAGTTCACTGGTAAGTACCATATTGAAACTTATCGTACTGCATCAGTATGAATTATAATCTAAAGGATATTGGTGGATATCTTTTAATAGGCGCAAGCCTACAGAGTCTAAATTACCTCTTTGAAGTGAAAATCTTATTTTATTGGGAGTAAACGGGCGAATGATGTTCGATAGAAAATGATACCGCCTATTTGAAATCAAGCAAGAATTGTCAACCAAGATTAAAAGAGAATGATGGAATGGAATAGAAACTTTTACGTACGTATATATTCTATCATGAGTTGCAATAATAGAAAGGCATATATTAATTTATATGCATTTCTATTGGACATAACGTACAAAACTTGGCCAATAATCCAGCTCAAAGTTATTTTAATGTAAATTGTAAAATTCCTCTAAAAGCTTATGTCGAACAAGATAAACAATTATTTCGTTTCACATAATCGGTTTAAATTCTTTCAATTCAAATTCTTATGTTGTTAAGTGGATATAGAGGGCTTGCCATCCAAAGTCATTATTTTGCATTCATTTATGCTTTTTTTAATAGTAAAAAAAGTACCTATTAAAAAAATTAAGTTATTTGATTAGTTCTTAATACACAATTAAGCAGCGCAAATTCGTATTAAAATGTAAAAAAATAATATTTACTATGTTGCCAATTCATTGAAATAATTTTAATATAGTTTTAAAGTGTCATTAATGGCAATTAGAAATTGTAGAATTAATTGTTGTGTAGTATTTTCATATGTTATAAGTGTACAGAATTTTGATTACCATATTTAAATTGAGACTAAAACCTATCATGTTCTGTAAATAATTGAAGAAAATAATTATGCATTCCTAAAAAAAAGATAAACTGCTGGAAAACACTTTCTAATTTTTAATTATTTTATTTTTCAATAATTATTACTTTAATTACATTTTCAAATAATATTGTATTGACTTTATTTTTCAGGTAGTTTTTGGCACAAATGATGGAAATTGATCACAGAAAGTCTTGGAAATTGGTCATTGAAACAGGTGATGGTTCATTGATGCAGATATTCATGGATATTGTTAATTTTAAATGCCTATTGCATTCTATGACAAGATCATGAACATGTATTTGAAGGTGATGCCAATATACATTTCGCTAATTTTGCAAGCTTCATGGACTTTTGTGATTTCATTCGTATTTAACATTCACAAAATGTATATACATTAATGGTTCAATTTTTTAGTGTGTATCATTTTTGACCAGACAAGTTATTTTAAAATTCTCAATAGGTAATTTAACTTGTGTTATAATTCTGTTAGTTTCAATGTGTACTATGTAGTAATGCTCTCAGAATGACTACAAATGAGTATGAGTAATATAAAAAAATCACATTCCCACTAGAAAAATATCATTAATGTCAAAATGCTGGCTTTTCAGTACATTGTTTTACAACTAGATTTCCGAATCAAGTTCATGGAATATGACAATCTGTAATTTACTTTTGAAAGATTATAAATTTTTACTTTGGTTTCCAAGGAAAAAAGGTTTCAAGTTTTTCATAATTTAGGGTTCTACACAGTGTGCTGTTTGTGGTATATAGTATGGATAACACTGCATTCTCAACCATGCAATGATTTTGGCTATTATTCATCTTCAATATTACCAGAAAAAAATATCTCAGATTGTGTTAATGATTCTTGGGTAAGGAAATGTCATTACTGTTGTAATAGTGTTGACCTTGATAATTTTCTGAAACATTTCCCTAGCCAAGTGAACAAAATACTTTCCTCTTGAAATAAATAAAATCCAATATTACTAGACATGATTCTCATGCCCTTTAAAATGCTAAAACCTGCATGCATATGCCAGATAAAATTTGACAAAATGTGCACAATCAAATTTTAGCTTGGTATCGTTTTTTCATTGCCGTTTGTAACAGGAACAATAAACAATATTTCTAAATTATACTCAGTCAAATTCATCCTTTTGTGGGAAATGAATCTTTTTGAACATTCTACTACTTCACCTTGGAGCATATTTGTTAGATGAAATCTGAGCCAATGTGAGGTCAAATGCTGTATTTTCTGCTCTTGAATCACCATTTTTTTTTCTTTAAATTTCATAGAAATTTTTAATCAGTATTTGAATTTATTGGTTTGTATAATTTTTCCTTGGCAATCACACTTGCATGTCCAAACACTAATTTCAAAGACGTAATATCTTCAACAATATTTAATGACTTCAATAGAGGTAATCCTCCTGTTTACAATTTCTGAATTCGTAAAGGTAATTCTACAAAATTTAATTAAATATGCATTTTTATTGATTTGTTTTTTTTTATACATGGTTTTATAACATATTTTAATTTAATTTTTTGCATTCAAGCAGACTAAGAGTCTGCACCTAATTATTTTCCCCTCCCTTGTATCACTGTCAGTTACCAGCGATACTGAGTAGTGATCTGTGTGTGTGTGAAATTAATCAATAGTATTCGAAGAATATAATCCAAAATTTTGAAGCAATCCAGAATAGTATGCATTTAACAAAATAACTTGCCAAATTTAAAAGTCACTTCAGAACTAGTTATTAATTTGCTAAGAAAACTTATTATTTGACTCATTCAATAAAATGTAGGCCAATCGTTTTGTCCCACGCTAAAGTGATGAGTCTTCTCCCACCTTACACAATACTAAAACTATGATTTCTCCCGACCTCTTACAACATTTATCTGCTGTTGTTGAGTGCACATTCTTCTCTACAATGTTTTTATTGTTGCATTCAGGTGTTAACAATGATAGTTCAGTTATGACATTAACATGTTGGGAGTGTACGATTTGTAAATGCAGGCCAATGAGCTTATACACTGTCAAATCGGCAAAGAGGTTTCTAAGCAATGAGATTGATTCAAATTGCAGACCCACCAATGCTTGGCAGAATTATACATTTTAATTTCAGTTTTTAAATTAATTTAACTATGGTAATTTGATCTGATTTTCATTGTATGTCTGTACATTTAGATTACAGATATTGAAATAACATAAGTAAAACATATAAATATGATTTATGTCGGTGATTTCTTCCATATACTTTTTTGATTTTAATAGTATGTAAACTATTTATTAATTCATTGTAATTGTAAACTAAGTGTTAATTTTATGTAGATGAATTTTGTGCTAGTGAATGCAAGAACCCTAAGTATAATGAAGGGACTAATAGAATTGAACCTTTTGTAACCAAAATTAATATAAACGTAAAACAAGAACATTAAATTTGTAAAATGAAAGGTTAAAAGATATAAAGAAAAAATACATTCAAAAATAAATTCCAGCTACATATATAGCCATAATTTAAACAAATCTTGGCGTTTTTATAAAAAAATGTGAATTAAATTTGTTTTTTTGGGATCAGTAATAAAATTTGCGACTTATGTTTTTGTGAAACAGTATGAAAGCAGCTTTTTGAAATAATTACTCTTGTCTCTAAACACATTCTTGGTCTCCTTGTGTATTTAATCCACCTGAACACATAAATGATTAAGTGTGTACATTAATGTTTCATTATCATTTGTTACCAATTAAGTTTATGTCAATATATACCATTTTATTGTGAATTATGTTATAGTTTACTCACTTTACTTTACTAAATAAATATTTTAATGTTAAATTCTAATATTTTATTTTTAGGTACATGCTGTTTTAAAATATTCATTATATATATAATGTACATTACATTATATTATGTACATGTGTATAATATAATGTAATGTATATGTCATGTACTGTAATAACATTCAGACTGCAAATTTAAAGGCTTTTGAGCCTTTTGTGCAATTTATTGTGAAATTTAATTATCACTAAATGTGTAATTTTTATGCAATTATTTCCATTTTTATGGTGTCTAGTTGTGTAGGTAAATATACAGATGTGTTTTTGGTTCAGAAATAAATAATGAATATTTTATTAATTGCAAGTACTACACATAACCCATTCCTATACCCATCAAAGATCAGTAACTTGTAACACCAATAAGGAATGCTTAAATAAGGCAACACGGATGGCTGACTCTTTCAACGAGTATAGCTCTGTACGCCAACTCGGAAGGCCGGCACCGAGGTTAGGTATTTATGAACATTTATGTACGTAGATCCATGTGGTTTTTGATACGCATTGTTATGAATTATAATTTTTTATAGGTAGTGTTGGCAGTGAAAAATGCCAAAACAATTGTGTAGTGTAATGTTATGTAATGTGATTCATGTTGTGTAAAGAGAATCCAATTTTGAAGTATAATTTTGCTTCCAAGAGTGTAATTCCGAGGTGGTGCACCAGTCCATACCTTCCAAAAGTGTTTTTTTCAATTTTCAACAAAAACGGTAAAAGAAGAAAAAAAGAAAAAGAAAGAAAGAAAGAAAGAAAAAAAAAAAAGTGGCCTAGTTCATTAGAATAATATTTAGTTCTTATTGTTGGTAAAGGAATATGCACTTTATTCAGGAATTTAGTATTTATAAGGATTTATGTAACTCGATGCATGTGGTTATCGACACACAGTGTAATGAATTATATTTTCTTAATGGATAGTGATTTCTTAAGTGAGATAATTTCTTAATAACAGATAATTTCTGAAGTGAGAAATTTAAAAACAATATAGTTGTATAATGTAATGTGTTGTGGTTTATGTTGTGTAATGATAATTCAATTTTTCTGGATTATTTTGCTTTCGAAGTGGGTTTCTCTAGTTACCGGTGGTGCACCAGTTCTGTCCTCCCAAAAATGTTTTTGTTCAATTTTCAAAAAAGTGTAAAATCATCAGTATTAGTGTAATTCATTAGGATAGCGTTTGGTTGTTATTGTTAGCAATGGACAATAGGTATTGTTGAATAGTTTAGTTTTTATGAGGATTTATGTATCTTGATAGTTGTTTTTTGGGCATTTGTGTAATAAATTATAATTTTTTAGGATAATATTAAAAATGAAATATTGTGAAACAAGAATGTTGTATATAGTATTGTTTTGTGGCCATTGTTTTGTTGAGAAAATCGACTTTCCCTCTACAGTTTTTTTTCACGTGTCTTTTCTTACACATTGGTATTGCACCTATCTAGGATTTCAAGAAGTCGTATTTTTATTTTTTTATTTTCGAAAAAAATTAAGAGCAAAAAATTGTTTGTATATTTGGAAGGCACAAAAATAGCACAATGTACTGTACACAAATAAAATATTTCTTCTGAATTGGCTTTGGAAGTGGAGGCGGCGGCAGAGGTGGGGAGAGACTTTCCTGGCACGCTATACTTACAACAGTGGTCTATTGAAAGAGCTAAGAAATTAATTATTTCCATTAGAACATTAAATAAATACAATCTTTAAAAATTTTGTTTTTAAATTGCATAATTCATTTACTACTGTTTTTATAACTTAGCTATGAATGAAAAGTATTAAGGATCATTTTGAAAAAATAAATTAATTAGATGATTTTTGGAGGATGTAAATTGCTGTAAAAAATTTTAAATTCTAATATTTGTAGTTAATAATGAATTATTGACATAACTCTACCATGGAGGTACATGCTACAAACAGATTGCAGAAGAGTCGCATGAAAACGGAAACCAAACTACTTCCTAATGAGGCTTTCTGTTATTTAAGGTAGAAAAAGTATATTTCTATTAACAAATAAAATATGCCTAAAAGAGTTCATTAGTAAACGAAGTAATAGTTACATTGCCAAGTTAAACATTAATTTTGCATTGTACATAAACTTTTTAAAATTAGGTCTGTAGATGGAACATTATTAATAAATAAGGATATTTTGCCACACAGTATAAAAAATACAATAGTATAAAATTTTACAAAGGCCCTTTTTGAACTTTCAAACTTGTAAATTTTTTTATGATACTCTCTAAATCAATATTGTTGCAGATTTCACTTTCAGTTGATATTATTGCTATCATATGTTAATTTATCTTGTGACATGGTTGATCATAGAAAGTTTTTAATAATTTTTAATTTTGAAAATGATCTTTCTCCGGTGGCTACTGTATCTGGAAAAGTTTATAAAATTTGTAATATAACAGAAATATTAAGGAATGACCCAGTCAGTTTATTTTGATAAATAAATTCTAATATTTTAGTAATACTTCCTGGTTAGTTTATTTTGATATATAAATTCAATTCTTATTTCAAATTCTAATAGTTCAGTTCGATTTGAGAAATATTGTGATTATATTTAGTTCATCTGCAAGTTCTACTGTTTTTGTATCTTTTGGAATATCTGTATTATTTTATAGGTCAGTTTTAATTCTAGATCCATACAATTTTATAACATGTCTGATTTTTTAATTCGTTGCGACGTTGTTGATGCAATGCGTCTCTTAACCCTTGTTGGGCATTGAGCGCTTTCTTCTGAAGTAATCCTTCGTTACTGAGCATACTACACTCGTACACATACTCCGTTACTGAGAATAATCTCAAGTCATGTCTCGTCACGTCGCAGTCAGTCAGTGCCTTTTATCCCTTCGGCCAGGGGCTCGACGACATTAGATCCCGGGGTTCCTGGCCGGTCACCCAATCAGGAAGCCGCGAGTCTCGAATTTGCTTAACCTTCGTGACTTCACGGAGCGTAGTAAACGAATTCGGCTAGTGCTGCCGGCTGCTTTACTCACTTGTGCTAGTTTTTTGAAGTTATATAAAAAATTAAATGCATCATTTTGCTCTTTAAGAAATTGAAACCAGCAGATGAAACTCTAGTGTCAATAGTAGTGTTGAAAAATGCATGCGGAAATTGTCTTTCAGATCATGTGTACTCTCATTGTCATTTTCACAACATAGTTTTGTGTGTGTGTGTAAGTGGTGGGAAATCCACATCTACATGTGCTTGCATGAATTAGCAAACTTAGTTGCAGTGCTAAGCATTTCATCAAAATTATTGCGATATATTTGAATGTTCCCTTCAAGAAAAGCTAAATTTTCATACATGATTGGATAGGTAAATCAGGACTTTGCAACATTTCTGAAACAATATTCACTGAAGACAAGATTTCATATCAAATAACAAGGGAACAAATAAATTGCAAATTTTGTGACTTTCTCAACAAGCATTTAGCTTCTTATGTAAGTAATATATCATTATTGTGGTCATCATGGATTTCTAATAAGCTTTGACAAACTTTGCATAAAAAATGCAGTAGTTGGATAACTTCAATACTACCTCATTGAGAAGTAGAAATGGATTTAAGTGTAAATTGATTGATATTTTTTGTTAGAACATTCCATCATTTGTTTGACAATGAAAAATCTACAAATTGTTTTTGAAATATAAAAAAGAAGTCTACTATATGAAAATTTAATTTTGCTGCACCATTAATTTCTAAATTGAGAGTATGAGCGAAACAAGGAACACAAAAGGCACTGGAATTTACATTCAAAATATGAGCCTGCAGACAGTGATTTTTGCTCTCATATTTGCCCCATTATTATTATCATATTACCCCCGACCACGTATGTTTTAAAAATATTTAAATTAATATCAGCTAAATGATCAATCATGAAATTTGTTAGTCCAGCATCTGTTGAATCAATAATTTTACATAAACCTAAAATGTTTTCTTTAATTTTAACTTCTGTGTTTATTTATTGTACAAAATGAATCTTATAATAATGGTTGTCTGTTCCTGATGGTTCAAGGTGCAACCACCCTATAAACTATTTTATTTATTTCAGATGATCGGTGAAATGTGAAACTTTTCATATCTATGGTTACATTTCTATGTATTTTCTTAACTCACATGACTAAAAGTGTATTGCTCTTTAATAATTTTTTATTTTTTTTTTATATTTTTTATATTTTTTTTATATTTTTTATATTTTCTTTTCTTAAAGATGTCGCCTCATCATTAGATCAAAACGAGGCACCTATTGGATTATTTTTAGATCTCTCAAAAGCTTTTGACATCATTGATCATGACATTTTACTTTCAAAATTACCTTCATATGGAATCCGTGGTATTGCTCTAGATTGGTTATGTTCGTACCTTAAACAACGATCTCAGAAAGTTGAAATACCTTACTGGAATGATGGAACATTACGTACGCACCTTTCCGACTCTTTGCCCGTTGCATGTGGAGTTCCTCAAGGATCGATTTTAGGCCCTATTCTGTTCCTACTTTACGTAAACGATATGCCCTCGACGATTCGAAACGGAAGAACGGTTCTCTTTGCGGATGATACGAACATCCTTTGCAATAAAGAAACCGTAAATAGTACAATATCAGATGTTTCAAATTGGTTCCGAAATAACAAATTAATAGTAAACGAAAAGAAAACGGTTTTAATGCAGTTTTCCATTTCAAATAAACAATTCTGTGCTCCATTGAAAATGAACAGTGTACCATTGACTCATGTTAATGCAACAAAATTTTTAGGTCTCTCAATTCAGTCAAACCTTAAATGGAACGTCCATTTAAATGAATTGAACACAAAATTAAGTTCATTATGCTACGCGTTCAGATTTCTTGCAAATTCAGTCAGCCTTCATACTGCTCGTTGTGTATACTTCAGAATGTTCATTCCCGCCTGAGATATGGCATAATATTCTGAGAATACATCTTATAGCTCCCAGACTTTTAGATTACAAAAACGAATTATACGAATAATAACCAAATCCCACCCGTGATTCTTGTAAGCCTATCTTCATTAATCTAGGAATTCTACCATTACCGTGTCTTTTTATTTACGAATCAGTGGTTTTTGTAAAAAATGACTAGCAAGGGCGGGAATATTTTTTCAGAAAATGCCGAAGTCTATCACTATAACACTCGACGTAGAAATCATATTCATCAGGTGACAGTATCAACAGCTCATTACAAAAAATTCACATACAATACATGTACATTATTTTACAACACTTTGCCAGATGACATTAACGATTAAATTCAATAGAAAAGTTTAAATCCCAAGTGAAATCGTTTCTGCTGCATAACTGTTTCTATACAATTAGAGACTATACTGAGCATCACAAGAAAAGTAACATTAATTTTAACAATGATACATAATGCATTATTTACCTTTTGGACTGTATAAATAAGTATAAACAACCTGTAACAACTATTGTACTACAGCTTCCGGGTCAATGACCCCCATCTCGATCAGGTTTTCGTCCAGTTTCCCTGATCCATTGAGCAAATGCTGAGATGGCCCCTTGTTTTGCTTCTGGACATAAATGTAACTTCATTTTCTGTGCGCGTCTTCTAGAATTCAGTGGGAAATACAATTATTCAAATTATCGTTTCAATGTTGTCGCGACAGGAAGTAATAAGAGCCAAAATTTATTGCTTATTTATCCTTGAAAATAGATTTTATTACATGGGAGTTTTTTTTGTTTTTTTTTTCTCCCTTTCAAAATTCAAAATTTATT
>BLKR01010375.1:0-58519 GCA_011170035.1 Teleogryllus occipitalis | reverse complement strand
AATCATATTCATCAGGTGACAGTATCAACAGCTCAATACAAAAAATTCACATACAATACATGTACATTATTTTACAACACTTTGCCAGACGACATTAACCGATTAAAATTGATAGAAAAGTTGAAATACCAAGTGAAATCGTTTCTGCTGCATAACTGTTTCTATACAATTAGATTCTATACTTAGCATCACAAGAAAAGTAACATTAATTTTAACAATGATACATAATGCATTATTTACCATTTGGACTGTATAAATGTGTATAAACAACTATTGTACTACAGTCTCCGGGTCAATGACCCCATCTCGATCAGGTTTTTCGTCCAGTTTCCCTGATCAATTGAGCAAATGCTGAGATGGCCCCTTGTTTTGCTTCTGGACATAAATGTAACTTCATTTTCTGTGCACGTCTTCTAGAATTCAGTGGGAAATACAATTATTCAAATTATCGTTTCCATGTTGTCGCGGCAGGAAGTATTATTCCGAAGGACAACATGGATAAGAGTGAAAATTTATTGCTTATTTATTCTTTAAAATAGATTACATGGGAGGTTTTTTTCTGTTTTTAAAAATTTAAGTAGTATAGTCATATACTACTTAAATTTAAGTGTAGGGATTTAGTGTATTAGTGATTAAGTGTATTAGTGTAGGGATCACAGAATTTTGAAAATGTGCACACAATTCACTTTTCCCCATTGCACGTCATACGCAGTTTTAACTGTTTTTTGACGTAAAATAAATAAAATATAAATAAACTCACCACTTGGGGAGTAGCTCGTTCCGTTGAGGAGCCCGCTGCTACCCTCGGTCTCTTTACTTTCACGGCATCGGAGAAGGAGCGAGAGAGATCCACAGGGTTCCTCACCTGGTACCGACGTTTGGCCACATGAAAGGACACTTTTTCAAGTACTCGAATCTTCTGTATGGCGCGTTCCCTCAAGAAAGTAGGGCATTGCTTGTAATTGGCCGGGTGGTCACCTTCGCAATTAACACAATGCGGTGTAGTTGCGCAGGGTTCAGGTTCGTGCATCGTTCTTCCGCACTTACCGTCTACTGGGTTATCTGCCATGCGCCGCTGCTGTGTATGGCCGAATCTCTGGCACTTAAAACACCGCAAAGGTTTGGGGACATATTGCCGAACGTGAAGATTATAGAATCCGCACGAGATCTTTTGAGGGAGAGTTGGAAGATTAAACGTCAGAATAAGAGTGGAAGTGGGGATTTGTCGCCAATGCTCCCTCTTGATCTTATACACTTCTGTCACACCCTGACTCTTAAAAAAGGCGATTAAATCTTCCTTACTCTCCGCAGAGAAATCCTCATGGTTGACCGCTCCCTTACAAAGTGTTGGGTGAGTGGTTACCTTCACCTGGAGGCCGGCAATCTGCTTGGTTTTTATGATCTTGTCTATTTGGTCATCCGAACGTGCTTCAAAGAGAATGGTACCATTCCTTTGTCGCACCACGGCTTGTAGCTTTCCATGCATTTCCTCAATTACGCGCGCTAAACGGATAGCACTTACCATTTTAAAAGATTTTCCTTCCTCAGCACATTTCATGAGGAATCTAGGTTTCTTTGGCCTATCTTGTTCTTTCGAAAAGAAACTATTCAGATCAATAGTTCGTTCCGGACATCTCTTCCTTGCGGAAGATGGCGGGGGAGAAGGTTTAGTATTTATGAGATGGATATTACATTCATCCCCGTGGTCCCCACCCACCACGGAGCCCAACAAGGGGACACTCCATCGAAGTGTCAGGATTGCCACGGGGATATAGTGGGGGAATAACACAGCGCTGCACCACCGAGAATCCCCCCGCTCACCCTGGAGTTCAGTACAAGACCTAGTCCAAGCCGATTGATCGGGAGTGGGTTAGCTCCCGACCGCCCGTCTAGAAGAGTCCGTGGCCAAAGCAAGCGTGTTGAAGCCTACAAGGAATGTTCCCCAAAATACGTAAACAACGTATCCCTAAGTGCAAAGCAGAACGTAGCACAAGGTAAGTAGTGGAAAAAAAACAGACTCCTCAACCGCCAGGACACACATTCCCGCCGACACGGGTCGCCATGCACGGCAAACGCATGGGTGGGCGTTCAGCATACAGAGAGAGAGCAAGTGAAATAGAAGAGGGAGAAGAAAGGAATACTTGAGAGCCATCCCTGCATCCCCCCGTCAGGACGTGGACCGACTCACCTCGATGGGAACTACTTCAATAAATCTTTCGCAATCACTGTAGCTCGAGAGTCGCATAAATTGCCTTCCAACATTAAAAACTGCTCATTAAATTCTTTTAAGAAACACCTGAATGGTTTTCTTACAAAGCAGAATACATCATTGTACAATTTACAGCAGATTACCAGTTGTTAAATTAAACATATTTGTCAGTTTTACTCTAAAAAGTGATTAATGTGTTTTAGAAATAACTCTAATGTACTTTTGTTGAAAATGTACTTTCTTGCGCCTTGGTTGATACTGCCGGAACTATTTCTTCCGTACGAGCAGAGGCGGATTTAAGCAAGACGTTCACGTGCAGCATGGTCAGCAGCTGAGAATCCCAAAGACCTGTTACTTCATTTTAGCTTATTTAACTATTGTATCAGGACGCAGCCTGCCCGACTAGCGAGTTTTCCTCCAGGATTGAGCGGCGGGTGAAGTGATGTTCTTGTATTAATAGATTACAATCGCTCCGGGTGAATGCCAGACCGCCGCGTGGCACGCAGACATTTGAAGCATATATTGTAACGAATAGTGTCGTCTGCCGGCACCACCACGAACTACCTGTATGCGCGGATTGCGTTATCTGCCGGCGGCCCTCGAACTAGCTTGTCCCAGAGTGTTCTTGGCGCAAATCACAAAGTCCAGAAAATTCTCGACGGCGCCCGCCGGGTATAAATACGCGGCGGCCGGCGACCGCGGGTCAGTCTTAAGTTGAAGCTGAGCTGTGAAGTGTGTGCATCGCGGTGAATAGCAGTGCAGTGATTGTGCTCAGTGACGTGAACCGTGGTCAATGTAGTGGACTGTGGCCAGTGCATCGAACTGTGGTCAGTGGTTAAGACTGTGCGATAGTGTAAGAAAAGTGAAGTGTAAATAAATAATCAAGAGAAGTGTAACGTATAAAGAATAATAAAGTGTTTTCAGAGATTGTGTTAAGAAACAAAATAAACGTTTTTGTTAAAATAATACCAGAGTTTTAATTCACCACCTAGAATCGTAACAATATGTTATTCAATTCAAATTGTTTTTAATTCCCGTCTCTGAATTTATAATTCTTTCAAACAAAATTTGTAACATTTTTGTGTCTGTTTAACCTCTTATACTATCTTTTTGTAAGTTGCTTTTAAATAACACTTGTTTTCCACTAACTACTTACAACTTGACTATACATTTACATTTATAGATTATAGTTTTTGTAGAGCGCACTAGTTGTCTATTTTTGCATATGTTTAATACAAACAAATATATTGAAGCTATAGTTTTGTATCAAACATTTGTTGATGATATTACGTTTTTGAACTATTTGTATATATCTGATATGTGATTTAGCGGATGAGCGGGCTTGATGGCCCGAGCCCCGACATATCAATAAAGGCATTATTATTATTTTTATAATTATAATATTATTATACATTAAGAGAAGTATTGAAAATTAGAAATATGACGAATAATTCAGATCCTCAAAAATCTTTTTTTTTTTTAGTTTCTACTCCAAAACAACGAAGATGGTGTTTGTGTTACAAAACATAACAAAATTACTTTGTATTGCTCCAAATATAAACTTTAACAGGTAAAAATCATATCAATCACATGTGTAATGCAAATTTTGTGCTACATGTGTAATGCATCTAATGCTTTTCTACATCTGCAATTCAGTATTTGACTATCACGCATTTTGTTGTGGGATCATTATTTCACAATCTTATACGTTATAATCTTATCTCGAAATATATTTTTGGCAGCTTTATATAAATTTCTCTGTTCTACATATATTACTCCATTTATACGTACCTATACGAGAACGTACAAAGAAAATTCTTATTTTACAGAACCAAGTACGCAAATAATTACCCTGAGGCCCCTGTTGTATGATTTTTTATATTTGATATTCAAGTAAAACGTTAAAAAAAGTAGCATACTAATAGAAACTACTGTACATGTTCTTGAATTTTTAAGTGATGTTAAAGAATGTGCGTTCCTTACAAATTGTTTAAAACATTGCGCGTCCTCTATTTCAAATTCTTTGACAAATAAGGAGCAAACACTCATCTGAGCTCGACAATCAATCCACTTTCTCATCCCATATAATTTTCTTCTTTTGCAAAAAATCATATTAAGTAACGAAAGCCGCCGCCGCTCTCTTCTTCGCCTCCATCTTAACTCTCGCATCTCCGTCACGAGCCTACTGCTCTCCAGTGGACAGGCATGCGAGAAATAATCTTGAGAGGACGCCGCCAGTGCACTCTCGAGAGGCAGAAATTTCTGCGAGACGCTCACAGGTGGACAGGGTATTGCGAGCTTCTGTCCACACTAGCTCACTCTAGTTACTCTCTAGTGGAGACAATCCATTGAAGTGAAAGGGATGCCGAAAAAGATACCGAAGCTATGTCACGTGGTTGCGAAATTGCCAAAATAAGAGCAGGTGCTGCGAGACAAAATTATTCCGCATAAACACTATGCTTGGACCTCACCAGCAGCTTCCTGCTATGACTATGATAGTATGCTGATCACAAGGGCCACAGGGAAAGTAATTTGAAATTGGGCATACCTGAGAGTCGGTTTATGACCAAACCTCTCAATTGGTTAATTCACGAATTAGCTCGTTAATTAGCATATTACCCACATGGCTTGGATAAAGCTCTATGGATGACAATGAACGGATCATCATGACATCATCCGGTTAAGGTTGATATTACCCACAAGTGCTGGGCAAGAAGCGTGATGGTGCGAGTGAGGCGTCTTGTGTGTTCGCGATAAATATTTTGGCATAAAAATTATTCGCACACCATGAAAGTTGTTTAAGTAAATCGTAGTGTGTGAGGCGCCACGTCTTCGGCCTCAACTCTGCAACCATAAATTGAAATTACGTTAGGTGGTATCCGGTAAATAGAAATTTACGATTGACACAATGGAACTCGAATTTTTTCACGCCTTAAAAACATTTCACCAACCGTCTGATTTCTACACATCACATCAAATCTGCTATTCTTAGTCATTGTAACGAACTTCACATATCGTATCACTCACATCGTGTTGGCTAATGAGTACTTCAGCCGGTTGAAGTCCGAGTATGTTTCTTAACTGTTCCTACTTTGGACATTATCAGGCCCTTTTGGATAATTTTTACCGGCTAATTCACGAAATACCCAGATTTGGATATTAGCCGTAACATATACACATCTTCACTTCAACCTCCTCAGTTTACTTGCTGTCCAATTTGCATCAAAGTACTTAAAAATAGTATTAGCCACCTAGTAATGGAAGTGGAATAGAAAATAGAAAGGTAATACACAGAATAGAAAATACCTAGGTAAACTTCTCCCATTTATGTGATGAAAATATATTTATTTTACAGAGATGTATAAATTCACAGACTCAGCCATTTCTACACGTACCATTAGTAATTATCACAATGGTGAATAACTTCCACCAATTCAAACAAGAAATCAACCGGTTTTACTACAGCTTGCAAATATTGACCTGTCACAATAAATCCTGTACTGAAACTAAAAACAGGGCAATAACACACCCTTCAGAAACATGATCTCCCATAAGCATACAACTTAATATACTACTTAATATACATAAAGACAAAAACTCATTCATAAACAATTTATGCATACATAATTAAATAAACCATGCAGTACTAAAAAACAGGTACATTTCAAAATATGAAGTAATTGTATGATTTTAGCATTTTTCACAAGTGTTCAGAAGAATATACATTTATTTAAATGGAATGCGAAAGTCCGGTACTGTTGCTTACAAATACAGTTCTTAAACATCATGAAACTGCCACACAAACCAATGTATTTGAAACTGAATACTGTACTGAAAGCACACCACTGCCTACAGTGTATGTCCGCAAAAGATTGGATGGTGGATTTTCACTGAAAAAAATAAATAAATAAATGTTAGTGTGATAAGTTAATTAAACACAATACACATTTTCATTGTAACGTTTATGCAAAAAAGGCATGAACAAAAAAATTGTTTCAATTACTCTTATATATGGTTACATTTACTTTCTACTTCAATTTGTCGAAAAAATTAGCACTGGAAACTTGGAAAGAAATGAATTAAATTCTTAAAGCCAAGCCATTCCAAATTTCTTCGTTGCTGACTAGTCATAGGGCTTCTTAGTCGCATTCAGCAAGATGCTTCATGAGCTCTTAGTGATGTTTGAAGTTCGGTGTGCTTCAGATGTGAGCACTTGAAAAAGCATCTCAAAGAAGAGAGGTAATGGACGTTAACATGCAGACTTTCTTGCTGAGGTGTAATCCATTTTACGAGCATCTCTGTAGACTGCCCGGTCTCCACACTTGAACTTCTTTTCAGCAATTGTCAGCGATCAATTTTCAAAATGGAACATATATCATAACAGTGTAATCTCTTTCATCGTATTGATATTAAACACAAGATAAGGTGAATGTAGATCCAGGAAAAGTATTGCCCTCATTCCCTCTTGGGTTGAGATGGGTAAATTCCACTTTATATAAAAACAGTAACTCGGCACATACGAATAAGAGCTTTCAGTAAAGACAGCAGACGCAGAAGAACGTCGCGTAAAGCATTATATCAAGCCACTGTTATGCATTGAGACAATTGGCAGTAATAGAATTCATACAAAAAACATTCGAAAATACGGTGACCACACTCCAGCATTTAGCAACAAACACTATTGTTTGGACACGTTTTACACAAAATTATTTGATTTTGAAAATCACACTACCCTGGTATATATTGTACTAAAGATCTTCGACACACATTTGTATTCAAAACAACAGTTTCACAATGTAACTCAGATTTAACCGAAGCCGGGAATTTACACCCACCGTGAGAGTCAGAAAGGAACTTTCTTCCAGAATGGGCAACTTTACACCTAGAACTTATTAAATTACATTTTGAATCAACAAACCTAATATCAAATGAAAACAAATTCTCCAAATATCAGAAATGATGCCCTGAAAACCGTCAATAATTGACTGAACTTGAGTACTTTCAATAACTCGCGAAATTCATAAAATTAATTAAAATTCCTCTCGGACGCCGCCGCGCAGCACTCGGCCACAAGAGCCCCACCCACTGGTTGCGCGGCCGAAGGCACTAGGTTGAAGCGCGTTGTAGCGTAGGGCCAAAGAGGAAATGCAGAGACTGACATGGCGTAATACCTGGGAGAGCACCACTCGGCGGAGAGAGCTAGCGCAACTCGATAGTTGAGCGCTCTTTGGTTTCAAAATTATTTCATATACATCGATATTGCTGAAATATCTTGAATATTGAATTCACAAAAAGGAAAATTAATACTAGTATCGACTGGCACGACACGACAAACTCAATTCATTAACAATAATGCTGCGTCAAAATGATATGCTCTGAGGTTTTATCTTTCGACGATACTATTTCTGATTAACAAAAAATCGCGTACTTATTTTTGGTTAGTAATGTTTTAATTAATAATTAATAGTGTTAAATTATAATTCAACTATAATTACACTATTTGGGGACTGCGCCATTCTCTTAAGCGTCCTTTACGCTATCCAAGGTCTAAATTTAATACAAAAATTTTAGGCAGTTGTTTAAGGAAAAATATCTTTTTCGATTATCTGGGGGTTGAGCAACCGTGCAACCTACGCACGAGCCGCCACTGATTGAATTTTTCTTACCATCTAAAATGACTAAAACGTCGAAAGTACAAAAAATGTACACGAAACCATATAGAAGGTACATTAGAAAACGTTATTAAAACCAGCTTGTTGCAAATGCACTTCCGAGTAACAACATTCACGAACAATTTGTTAATGCTTTCCTTTAAGGGTCTTTACTAAACCTAAAGAATAAAAATGCTTAATTATTTTCATTGTTGCAACAATTTATAGCACTACGGACATTTCCGTACATTGTTTTTAATCGTGCATCAACGTATGCAGGACGTAAATGTCAACAATTTGACAATGGCAAGTGAGCTAAGAGAAGATAATAAATAATATGCATCGATTCAACATTATGTATTAAAATTGTATCACGCTATCATATACCATCACCAATGGCGGATTTACCATTAAGATAAACAAGGTACAGCTTGGGCCTCAGAGTCCAAAGAAAAATTAAGTAAATTTCATAAACACGCTATTGAAGTTAAAGAGATTTGTTCTAAGACCGGCGTTTTCGTTCTCATGTATTACGTTTCGAACTTGTCGAGTGCATGAAAAAATCGGCCACGCCGAAATCCGTCGTAGCGCTCTGATTGAAACGGTCTCTTTTCACCTACCCGACATTTGGCGTATTCAATCACAAAGATGCGTGTCACGTTGATGTCGCCTAAAGGCCACCTCAACGTGACACGCATCTTTGTGAATATTTTTAATTTAAATTATTACAAATTGTGCAAGTAACAGATCATTTAGTAAACTTAAGAAGGTTAAAAATTAGTATCGACTGACTATAGGACACGACAAACTCAATTCACTAACAATAATGCTCCGTCAAAATGATATGCTCTGAGGTTTTATCTTTCGATGATACTATTTCTAATTAACAAAAAATCGCGTAACTTTTTTGATCAGTATTGTTTTAATTAATAATTAATAGTGTTAAATTATAATTCAACTAATTGGGGACTGCGGCATTCTCTTAAGCGTCCTTTACGCTATCTAATGTCCAAATTTAATAAAAAAAATGTTACGCCGTTAGTGAAGAAAAAATAGTTTTAAAAAATAAAAAATTGCTTATGTTTGACACAAAATTTAGCAAAAAATACTCATTTTCGAAACATTGAACATGACATTATTTAAAGATCTGTTTTTGTTGAATACATTTTATTTTTAAAAAATGTTAAATCTTTATAATTGTAGTTGTCGGAAGATATTGAAAAAATTTTGAATTTTTGCAATTTTCGAAAACTCAGAATTTTCAACGAACATGAGACCTGCACCATTCTCTTAGGCGTCATTTTCTTACGCTATCCAAAGTCAAAACTTAATCAAATTGTTGTTGGTGCCATTTTTGAGAAAAAATGTTTAAACAAAATTTAAAATCGTCTATTTTCAAGCAAAATTGCGAAAAGTACTAAAATGTTCAAGAACTTTTCCATTTTTCAACGAGCATGAGACCTGTACCGTTCTCTTAAACGTTTTCCACACTATCCAATAACATTTTAATCACAAACGTTGGAGCCATTTTTTGTTGCAAATTTTTGCAATGTCCTAGGGGCTTCATGTAAAGTACCCCCAAAATAAAAATTTCGGCCGCGACATCTGCCACATCGATAGGGGAATATCAATTTTTCAGAAAATAGGATGAACAGTTTAGCGTTGTTCCCAGACGGATAGACATTTTGCCGTCAATCGATTTTTCGGTATCAAGAACCCACAAAATATGGATTCTGGCAACACGTTTTAAAGGATTCTTTTTCTAAATTTACCAACTACATTTAGACGTTTTTTGACGCAGCATTTCATAACTCTCCCCACTGCGTAAGAGGTAGCAAGAAAGTAAAATACAACGAAAAGATAACTAAAAAAAAAAACGAATTAATCATGACCAAATCAATCAAATGAAGTGGCATATTAACCAGACAGATCACATCTACAAGAGAAATAGATTTTCCCAAATGTCATTGAGACGCTCATTGAACGACATTATGGGTGATATAGTGCGCACTTGTAAGCAGCTTTCAAGAACTCACCCAGGAGAAGTAAGTTTTGGTTAAATTTAAACCGAAGTCAAAATGTAGTAAGTAAACGTTTGCGAAATTAACGGAATAGAATGAAGATTTTTTCTTTTTTGAATGCCACATGATACAAGTAAGAATAGAAAGTAGAAATCTGTTTTGCACTACTGGTCAGCTTTTCCTTCACTGTGCGCTGTACTGAAAGACCATGATGAGAAATGTGCACGTTTGGTCGCGAGAGAACGGGACGATTGAGGTGGTCATTGTGTTTCTCTCGCTGGGAATTCAATGCTTAGTCACGTATGAATCACAGAGCACAGACAGTAGAAATAATCCTTCTCTATTTAATACAAACACCTAAATTCTCTTTTACATCAGTATGATCGTACATATTGTAACGTCACTCCTTCCGTGAACGGACATGATACACCCCACCCGCGATTTTAATAATCAAAATAGTTGGCTAGCTACTCGCGCGGCCTTCGGTTCAGCCTGAAACGGCCACTCCCTTCCTCCCCGCCGCCGACAACCGCAGCCACCCGGCCGCCACGACAGCGCGGGCGGATAGTTTACCACCCCCCGCACGGACCGGCCGCCTGCGAGGTTTTTGCAACTCAGGCCCGAGGTGTCGACCACGTGCCACGCCGCACTAGGCGCCGCGAAATAGTTTCGAAAGGCAACAGCTTTGTTTCTTTTTTATGTTTGACCCGCCCCGCCTAGCGCCAGCGGTAAAAAAGGCCTCACCTAAAAGCTCACGCCGCCGCCTTTCGCGAGTGGGGGCAAGGGAAGTTAACGGGGCGCAGTACTCTTTACATTCACGCGAGTCATGGCCACCTGTGCTAAAGAGTGACTGATCGACCCTCTAATAAAATTGCAAGGGCCAGCGATTCGCGACGCGCACATGCACGTCGGCCAAACGGTTCTTGAGCCAAAGAATAATTTCAAAAATTGAGGCCCAGACGCACTGCATTCCACCGACCGCGGCGTAAACCCCCTACATGTAACGTTCGCACCAAAAATGCAACAGCAGTTTTCTTTTGTGCCACACGAACTAGCGCACCATTGGTTCGAGGGTCGCCCCGCCACCTCTCCTGATAGCTGCATCTCAGCAATCCGGGAGAGGCACTCGGATCGGAGGAGGGTATCAAAGCCTTCGTTTTGTCGCGTGTGAGGTCCCAAAAACACTCTCAGCTCGAACTTCGCAATTAACTCCTAATTCAGCTTTTACTTTACGTTCATACTTCTGACTTGTGCCTCGAACGTGACTTCAAAATTCTCACGTAAGACTGCGTTCAGTAGATGAACTTCTACAATAGTCTTTGGGTTTCGAAGATGCACTCTCAGTGGCTAGCATTTCAAGCCAGCACGTGAGACCACTGATGTCTCAAAGGCGCATTTATGTTGTTCAATTTCGGCACTAAACTCGTGCGCGGAACTCCATCCCTTGAGTTCGCCGTAACATGTGCTCAGAGCCCGATCGCTTTGACCGCGTTGTCATCTGACTCGGGAGCGAATACAACTCATCGCCACGTAAGCGTGACGTCGCGGACGCCATTGTGGGCCCAATGGTCGCGCGCTATCGTCCGACGTCCCGCCTGTGTGAAGGAGAAAGAGCCGGGGCCGCATCTCACAGCGCTGCAGGCTACGCCGCACCCAGGAACGAAGTCTTCGCGGTAACACAGTAGGACCTTTTGTGAATGACCCGTAATCCCCGTCCCCGTCGGCTCCTTTTTCTCGCCGAGGTGCGGAAATACTATAACAAAAGAAGCTGAGAGCGTAGATGCCAGCAATACGGCATGTTATTGCAGCGGTAAATTAATTGGTTTTTTTTTTGCTTGTGAAAATTTCAATTAAGATAGTAAGCCACAATAACTATCAAAATTTGTGATAATCTTTGTAAAAATCATTTATTCGCACGCTCATCACCTTAGTTATAATTGTGTTGTGAAATTTATTAGTCTTTTATTGATCATTGACATGCAACCCCGCCGACCGGTAGGTTACAATATTCACAAGCGATGTTTATCTCGCGTAAGAATTAGCTGAATCATCGCACTGTTTGCTTAAGAGTAGTCGGCAGATCTGGGTGCAAAGAAATTGAAGACTAGTATTTACTGAATCTAAGTATTCCAGATGTGACTTTACTCCACTTCTTTCGACACCATTTAGAGCGTAGTACGAACAATATTCTTCAGTGATTGGCGAATGTTCCACACCACATTTGAAAATTCCTTATGAAAAAACAAATTTTCAAAATTTGTTTGTTGGTCCGAGCTATTTCCGGGGTTTCGCGAATGTTCTCGAAGAAACTAAATGTATTTCTGCGAGTGCAGACAATTTGAGCGGCCTCCCACGTCGCCACGCGTCACCTGCCAGTCCACCGCGCCTCAGACGTCTTCCGTTCCCAGGACCAGAGACTGGAGGCGCGGAGGAGAGGGGTGCGGTGTTTTGGGACGGCTTCTACCGTCTTGATGGAAAAGCGTGCGCTGACACGTGCTTTCTTCCCTTGAGAATCACCCCGAAATTCTTCAATTTTCGTTCCCTTCTTGTGAGCCGCCTGCAGCAGGACCTGGGATGCAGCGCAGCCAAAAGGGGCGGTGCCCCTGACGGCCGGCGTGGGCAAGGGCGAGGCCGTGGGCGTCGCTGCTCCTGCTCCTCCTCCTCTCTCCAACTTGATATCTACACAACGACTTACTCACTTCCACTCACCCTTCAAAAAGACAAAAAAACTTGGCACCAAATGCTGTACCTGCTTATGCATATTACACCGAAGAATACATTTTCTTGGAGAAGAATATCATACCTTACATATCTAACATTGCCTGCTTTAGACTGAAAATAAATTTAAAGGCAATTCCAGCAGCACTAAAACAATCACATCAGACTTCATTGAAAACGTTTGCAATGCCAATAGATTTTTAACACGAGGATGTTCCACATAATTCAGTAATCCTTTATCTACAATTTTCTTCACAGCTCTGTGCACCATCACATACTTGCCAAGTGTTTTATAATATGGTGACATCCACATATTGTTGCGTCATCAACACAAAAGTTGTACTAACGATTGCAGCACAGAGCTACTACAAGAAACATTATTTTTCCTATTTTGGAGACACTGAGTACTTCAAATCTGTACCGTTCAACATTTAAATTTCATTAAACTTTTTTTAAATACCAAAACACCTTTTAATGTTCAGAATGTTAAAGAAATGGAAAGCAAAATGAAAATTACGTAAATACATTTATGTACACAAGATAAATAATATTCTATCCACACCTTGAATCTCCTTGGTCCTGCGTGGTCCATAAACGAACAGATCCATCACTACTACAAGAAGAGAGATACTCATTAGTTTTATCCCAGGCAAGGGATCGAACAGAACCACTATGTCCTTGAAATTCTTTATAAAGCTTTCCTGCTGCAAGATCCCAAATTTTAATTCTGTCCTCATCTGAAAAAGAAATTGATGCAAGTTTAGTTCCCACATTCCACCATGTAAATCACTCATACACTACAGAAACTCATACAATACTCAATACAAAATAGTCATACAATACAGAAACAATCTGTGCTCTGTTTTTGTACAAAAATCTATTTCACAGCTTTGTGGCTGGACATCTGACATGACAGGAGCAGAGATTAAGGCAGTGAAGACTATGACCTAACATTACATAAATGTTTTGTGTAGTATTAAGGCCAGGTCAATAAAAGACTCGATGCAATGTGCATGATCCAAACAGCATAAGAAAATTACGATTCACTCCACATGTAACAGAAATTCATCAGGGAGTTCCCTGACTTTTCCAATAACTTAACTGGCTGAATAAAGAAGCCAACGCTAAAACGTCCGTTTTAATAATCTGTTCAAATGTTGAAAATGTCTACTAGGAAAGTTGTAAATAAAAAAAACAACTTTAACCATAGTTGTCTATTTCATTCTTAAGCGTAGTAGGTAAAAAATAATATATTAAGAATTACATTAAATAATAAAAAATACAAATCATGTGGTCAAAACTCTTCTCGTCGGAGGTTCTTTCGGGCCCTTTCCATCCCAGAATACCATGAAGGACTTTATTGGAACAGCTGTTCTCCAAGAGTTCATTCTTTCAGTGTATTACCAGGCGGTCTATTAAAGAAGATTTGTACATTTGGATGCTGTTATTCTAGAACATACGGTTACTTTCTCGTAGATTTATATTATAATATCATTTTGTAGATGAAATACAAGTACAAAATGGGATTATCCCATTAGCGTTACCGTGTAATCTTCAATTAAGCAAATTATCCTATAGAACTATAATTATCCTGAGTGTGAACGTGGACGATGAATCTTTTCCTTCCCCGTGATCCAAACCCTGCACCGCGTCCTGCTTAGTCTTTAGAGACCTGTGACCATCGCAGCTGCTTGTGGCGCGGACGGAGGCGACGGCGCTGGAACGAGCGTTTGTGCGGCCACCGCTAGATCGCAGCGCGCAAAACCTTTTTGGAAATTTCTTAGAATATCATTTGCGGATTCGCAAACACATCATCTGTTCCCCACAGGCAACCTCGTTTCTCTCGGTGGACGGGAAGGGGTCGAACCGAGTGCGACGGACAAACGGAGCAACTGGGCAATCGCAAGTTACTCCAATACTAAATACGGATTTTCCCCTGAGAAAATTGTAAAGTACTGGACGTCCTTTAAAAATTTACATAAAAGCACATTCACCTGCTACCAAATTGATAGCTCTCCGAATTTCCACAAAAACTAGAGAAGCTACAACAGCACATACTTTCTTGCATGATTCAAAATAGATACGAAATATTAAAATATTGTAATGTATGCCATACTACAAAATCTGTTATAACTTGAAAAGGTCTAATTCACACGAATCGCCTCTCGTGCTTATCTGCGTTTATTTCGATTTATTACTTCTAAAAATGAAACGAAAATGAATAAATTTACATGTTACAGTATCAACAGCACATAATACACAAAAGCAAGAAGAATTTCACACAAATTCCTACCTTGATTGCATTTGAAGTGAGCTTTACAATTTTTTATACCATAATCAGCGATTAAAACTTCTTAAAGTATAGAAGTGTGTTAGTAGTATTAGCGCGGTTCTTTACAGCTGACGCCGCTTCTCGCACCCCAGTCGCCACGTTATTCGATCCTCTCAATCTTCCTTCTGTGACATCTCGTTCCTTCATCGCCTTTTCTGTCTCATTTTCCCATGCTTTTCTTGGTCTGCCACGCTTCCTGTTTCTTTGAGGGAACCATTTTAAAATTTTCTTACGCAATCAATTTTCCGTCATCCTTTGAATATACCATCCCAATCGTTTTGTATAAATTACATCGTATTACGGTATTGTATCAATATCAATACCCATTTTATGTTAACATTGGATACTTTATCCATTAATGTAAGGCCACAACAGCGTCTCCAATACTTCATTTCCTTTGATTCTAATTTTTACATTTCGCTCTGACTTAAAATTCAAACTCCTGAACGTATGTACATATGATTTCAACCAGCGATTTGTACATTCTTATCTTTGTCTTGCTTGTTATTTTTGGTTATAGAAAATATTACTCAACTGTCTTGTCACTACTCTCCCTTGACCGATCCTATGTCTTACTTCTGCACATCCACCTTTCTTTGATACAGACACACACACCAAGGTACTTATAAGCTGTTGTATTGTTAATATACCTGCTTTCAATTATTAAGTTTATTTCTTGTGACCCCGCAACAACATATTCAGTTTTTGATGGATTCATGGTTAAACCCAAAGATGTATATCCTTCATTAATAGCGTTTTCCATTCGTTGCCCTGAAACCCACCCTAGTGCAGGGCAAAAACGTCATCGCTCCGCAACAGTGCTGCCCCACGCGCGTGAAGGGCAGCTACGAACGAAACGGATTCCGGAATTGAGTCGGTGCTTGTGCGCTACGCAGTGAAATTATATACAGCTGTTCTAAGTCACACTGATGGAACTCGACAAAAAATAATTTTGAATTATGATCGTTGTTATAATTTGTATGAAGTATTTTGGTAATTCTTACTTCTTAATTCATAAATTATTGACGTGTGATTTCATTATTTAAAAACTACGAAAACTTCAAATGCGTATGAGTCGAAATTTCATTTTTCGAGATTTGCCAGTGATCGATATAGTACACAAGATTTTGAACCGAAAGGTTTCTGCAGAATTGTTTCATTACTGAAAACAATAAAAATATTAACATTTCCGCTGATATATGTATGGTCGTGCGAGAGACATTTCTTGGCATATATATTTGAATGATTTTGTAAGGGTCACTATTTTTATTTTCACTTTATTAGCGTTTCGAAATTGAGACGTACCTAAAACGCTTTAGTTTCTAAATAGCACTGGATTTGTTAACACGAAGTTATTCAAGGTTAAATTTTCGGAAAACACTCTGATTTTCCGAACTTCGTGCAAATCACAAAAATTATTTTAAGACATTTCTTGCAAAACATAATATACTCCATCATTTGAAGTATCCTTGCGTGACAGAAGATCCTGAATTGCCTTCACAATTTCACCACGAATCTAAATCAGCATGGATAACTTCCGTACCTAACCTCACAATGGCCCGGTGCACCAGACTGCACTGATGGAACACGAATGGAACATGCGCGTCTCGGCATTGGTGCGCCCTAGCAGTCGAATGGAACACGAAAGCTGCCCTGAGTGCGCGCCAGTGCGGCGAATGGAAAACGCTATTAGTTTCCTCAGCATGAAATCTGTATCTTGTTCATCCTCGGCAAGAATAACCTGGTCGTCGGCGAAGTGAAGGGTAAAAAGTTCATCATTGTCAACTATCCCCATATTCCGACATTTACGTCCCCAATTTTCAAGATCAGCATTTAAATATATTTTGAAGAAAGTAGGAGCTATACAGCATCATTGTCTCAGACCTTTAGATATTTCAAAAGGATTCGTTACCTCTCCTCCAATTTTGATACAGCTTGCCATATTGTAGAGGTTTTGAATTGCTGTTATTAATTGTATATTCATGTTGTGATGTCTGAAAACTTCCCATAATTGTTCCCATGGAATATTGTAATAGGCTTTTGTGATATCTATAAAAACCATATGTGTTTCTAGATTATGTGTTAACCTTTTATCTATTATTTGACGAAGGCAAAATATTCCATCAATGCAAGATCTTCCTGTCCGAAAACCATTTTGTTCAACATTTTTGATTGCGTTTTCCATTTGGTCTTTATAATTTTCCATATATTCTACAAACAGAATTTGTCACACTAATTGGTCTATATTTTGTACATTCTTTACGATCTCCTTTTCATGCATGTTTGTAATACATGCTATCTTCCATTCTGTAGGGACATCTCCACCTCATATATAGTTGAAAATAAAGGCTAATTACTTGAATAATACATCTGGGCTACTTTTTATTAATTCTATTGGTATACCATCTGGTCCAGCAGATCTTCCATTTTTCATCGATCTTACAGCTTCTTGGACTTCTTTTTTACTAATTTCTTGAATGTTTTCATCACTACTACATTAGTTTGTGTTATATTCAAGACTTCCGTCCGATCTTATCTAAACATCTTTACATAATATTCCCTCCATTCTTTAGCCAGTATAATTTGTAAATGACATTTTTCGTTCCAGTTGTTCTTCATAGTTTTGGGTGATTTCCATGGTTCTTTTGATCGAGAGGTGCCTAAGGACTTTTCTATTCTTTCACATTGGTTTTGCCATACATTTTTAGCTTTTAATATTCTTTTTACCTCTCTAGTCATTTTCATGTATTGTTCTCTAGTTCTCTTTCTGTTGTTTGTTAGTTCTAAGTTAAAATTGATTACCTTCCTTCAATCTACTTCCTTTCTTAAGAATATTACCCACATGATGTAGACATACTACATCTGTATCTACATCATATCGCAATTCGCCCTGCCTGCTGTGGGTTGCATTTTAAACCGATCATCCGGTAGTAAGATTATGGGATCTGAAGGCCGACCGGGCCTGCAGCGAGCGGCGTGTCACCCTGTGAACACAACGCACTCATCTAGCGGTTCACCACGACGCATTTACTATTTTCGCAATTGCGGCGTTACTAGTAATGAGGGGCGAAATGAAATCCAGGTCCGGCAACGACCTGGCCAGGTTTCCCTTCGAGTGCAAACTGGCGCCGTGAGGACCGCAGACACTGGCATGGAAATGTGCGAAGCGAGCTATCGCGGCTTCGAAATGAGTTAAGAGGGTCGGCCAAATTCCAGGAAACGCGAAGGGAGCGGCGAAACATGAAGACGGCGACAGCCACGGCTGCGGCGAGGCTTGCAACTTGTGGGGTGGCAGTGACGACGGCGGCGAATGCGGCGGCGACGATTCCCACCACGTCCACGTCGACATCGACGAAGGCGCCGGAGAGGGCAGCATCAACGACGGACACCTTAATACTTGGCGATTATAGGGCGTCGTGTGGGGAAGGGGCAAACCATGAAAGTGCCCTGGAATACGAGTGGAGCAAATGAAGAGAAATTGAAACCTGTGATGTGATTAATGCATACGATTTTTATGTCAGAGGTTACTAATCCAGTCTAAATCTTAGATGGTTTTCCACACGAGTGGAGCAAATGAAGAGAAATTGAAACCTGTGATGTGATTAATGCATACGATTTTTATGTCAGAGGTTACTAATCCAGTCTAAATCTTAGATGGTTTTTAGTCGATGTATAACATCAATGTTTTGGTCTCTATGTCGATTTACTAATATGAAGTTGTGTTTTATCTTCAGCAACATTTGGCATGATTCATCCTACTGAAACCAGTTTGCAGAGAAGTATATCACAAAATGGGGCGAATCAAAAACATCAAACTTGATACACTTTAGATACATAGTTCAAAAGGATCTGTTATACACAAAGGTGAAGCCATTTAAAGTCAGCATTCATGCAAAATTTTAATCTGATTTCTTCCTCAGAGCCAGCAGAGAAGCATAGGCTTTATGAGAATTTGGAAATGGAATATTATAATTGAAACGGCGTAAAAATGTCAGAAATAGAGCATTACTTTTATATAGTAATTAATATATACACAGAAACATTTAAAATGAGAAAATTATTTTTTCTCAAATTTGAAATATTTATACCAGAGTTTTTTGCACCATTTAATTCACAATGCTGATAGATCTGTTCAAAAATATTCGGAAATTATTGTAATGATACACCTTGCAAATAAATTTTTCTAAGAGCTAACTATAGAGAAAATATTAACAACTTATGACTCATGAATGTCCCAAAAAGCTTTTTAGAGAATAGAAACAAAACAAAAAATAAAAAATGTATATTACCAGCAGAAGCCAGAAACTTTCCATTCGGGCTGAATCCTAACGCTTGAATAGCACTTGTGTGTCCAAAAAATAACCGTAACAACCTTGCGTCATTCACAGACCACATTTTCACTGTTTTGTCTGCTGAACCCGTCGCAAAGTACAGATTATTGGGATGAAATTTAATACACTGAAAAAAGAAAGCAAACAAATACAATTCCTAGGCCTGACATGGATTTCACATCAGATCACATCCATATTCACACCCAAAGTGCATACAACAGTCAAGAGCCATGAACTCCAATAAAAAATATTAGGAACTTAAAAAAACTACGTCATCACAATTTTCTGAATATTACATTTGTTAGTAAAATCTATTTATTAACACAAAAAGATATCAGTATCATGAAGCAATGTATATGCTGGATATTTTATGCAAGATCTTGCATTAATTTTACTGAATAAGTATCAAAAAAGCTCCAGAATAAATCTCTTCTGACCATGGAAATATTAAAACTTCAAGTGGAAACAATGTCACAATCCCCCCCCCGGCGGTTTCTCAGAGGAGGAAAGGGAGGACTGCCTTCCTCTCTTCTCGTTTCACTTTTCAGAATAACATATTCGTATTGATGAACGGGGGAAATGTGGCTCAGAGCGATGTCGCTCCCCTTTCACCTAGGACGTCCGGGTTCGTTTCCCGGACAGTCTCATGTGAACATTTTTTTCAACAAAACGTGCTTGGCTGTTTCACAAGGGCTAGTCCAACCCCAGTGCATTGTCCTGAACCCTGCCCCTCTCCTAATTCCTTCCCAATTGTGACCGCTGGGTAGTGACGCAGGAGCGCGCAACAGAGGGACGCGTACACGGCGGTCCCCGGTATATATATCTGACTGCGACGAGACATGACATACAGGTCATGGAGGATTACTCCTAAAAAACGCATAAGTTAACTGATGATCACTCCCAAGCGCAGAGCGCTCAAGTTTCCCCAAGGGGCTTAGAAACGCATTGCGTCAATTTAGGCGCAACAATTAAAAAAAATTTACTTCGTAATTTTCAACTTTGATCGAGTTTAAACTCCCCGCACTTTGTACGCGACGCGAAACGTCGACATCGTTTTGAGAAGGCATCATGATGGAAAGATATACTTCCATCACAGGAGGAATCCTGACGAAAAGGCATGGGCGATCTAGTCCGACGCATCGATTTTTGCTTGTTCTTCGCAGGACCAGTACGTCATGAACCACGTGAGATCATGGGTACGTTTGAAAGGGGGTAGCGGTTTAAGATATGTAAAACTGTCCCCCGGGGTACATTTTTTGCTGAAAATCGTAATTGAAGTGTAAAAAACAAAGAAGTTTTTCAGCGGATTAAAATCAATTAACCCAGAGTACTTCACACAAATAAAAAAAATCGTTTTTAGCTTCCTATATTAGTTTTAATGTTTTAACCACATTACGCCGACGAATATTAACTTTACTATCCTTGCGACTTTCGATAGATTTTGTTTTTTTATTTATTTTTACGTCAAAATCTGTGTGTGATATGCTACGGGGAGAAGTGCATTCTGTGCACGTTTTCATAAATCTGTGATCCCTACCATAAGACATAAAATGCTAGAAGTTTGAATTCAGAAAGGAATGAAAGTTTTTTTTGCAAGGATTGTAAACAAAAATATTCGCTCCGATGTAATAAAATCTATTTTCATGGGTAAATCAGCAATAAATTTGGGCTCTTATCTCTCATGTCCTTCGTCAAGGAATAATATTTCCTGCAACGCCATCATCGAGAACGATAATTTTAATACCTACATTCCCCACTGAATTCTAGAAGACCTGCACAGATAATGAAGTTACATTTATGAAGAAAAACAAATGGCGATCTCAGCATTTGCTCAAAGGATCAGGGAAACTGGAATAAAAACCAGATCGAGATGGGGGTCATTGACCCAGAAGCTGTGGTATAATACTTGTTACAGGTTGTTTACAATTATACAGTCCAAATGGTAAATAATACATTAAATATCACTTAAAATTAATGTTACTTTCTTTCCGATGTTCAGAATAGTCTCTAATGGTATAGAAACAGTTATGCAGCAGAAACGATTTTACTTGGGATTTAAACTTTTCTAACTGAAGTGTTCAATATCATCTGGCAAAGTGTTGTAAAATAATGTACATGTATTGTATGTGAATTTTTTGTAATGAGCTGTTGATACTGTCACCTGATGAATATGATTTCTACGTCGAGTGTTATAGTAATAGACATCGGCATTTTCTGAAAATATATTCCCGCCCTTAAGCAAGTCATTTTTGACAAAAACCACTGATTCGTATATCAACACACAAGGTAATGGTAAAATTCCTAGACTAATAAAGACAGGCTTGCCAGAATCACGTGGGTGGGTTTTGGTTATTATTCGTACAATTCTTTTTTGTAATATAAAAGTTTGGGAGCTATAAGGAAGCTGTGTTACAACTGCATCATACACTTGACGTTTTCAAAGAGCATGTGTCTTTCTTGAAGAAAATTTGGACAGGGAATTATTTCCGTGCCGTCAGCACATATACGAACATACTTGAAAATGTGTTTTTGAATGTAAAATACGTGATTTAATCCTTAAAATATGTCTTTCTATTGGTTGTAACTGTTCATGTCAAACCGTGGCTTCAGGGCAGTGCAGCTGTAAAAGCGTCTTATCAAGATATCTACTTTATAATAGTTCTAAAAACATTACAACACCGTATGTAGTATTTATTAGAAGAATTGTCTGTCGTATCAATCATTGATGATGATTGAAACGTACAAATCAAAATTTAGGCACAGAGAATCTACACGTGGAAGAGTGATATATTCCTTTTGTGGAGACTTCGATAGTGATGAATAAAAGCGCAATCGTTCCTGGATGATCGTTCTTTAATTATTAATTCGGTAATCTCCTAATTCAATTTGATCTTCATTTCATTGAAAAAAAAAAGCGGACTTTGTGTCTAGCAAAAGCATGTATCTCTTCTTTGACGTGAAGATGTATACTAGTTTTATTGAATAATGTTCTTCGACCTGGAAAAGCATCGCTTAATATTTAGAAGCTGAAAGGTTATTTATAAAGTTGAAAGCTGTGAATGACTCCGCTGGAAGGGATGTCAAATTAATGCAAGCTTTTCATTCAGTACTGACTGTAGATGAGGAGTGCAAACAATTTGTGTTATGCTGTTCAAGAACATAGTTCACTGAAAAGAAGTACTAACAAGAAAAATTAAAAACAATAACGCAGTCTAAAGAATGGAAATGAATTAAGTTGTAATATAAAATTATATATCAAACATGTATCAGTAGTTACGCTGACTTAACACCACAAAAAGAATCATCTCCAACATTCAAATTTCACTGAAGTCGGCACGGTTTAATATCGGCCTATCGAGATGGAATTTTATTTTTGAATAAATTTCACCCAAAATATTTAGGGGTTGAGCCAAACAAATTAGCAAAAAAAAAAAAATAATTATTTTTGCAATATAAGGGACACCCTAATATACAGAGTGATTCACATGGATTTCAAATGGATCTATACATATGTACATATGTACAATATGCAACTATACATATTGTCATATGTCAGATAAAGATTTTTTTGAGAAATTTTGATTCTTTTGCGACCAGTTCTTAACGGATATTTTGAATGTAAAGGCAAACATAAGCATAAGCATGGCGTTAACATAAAAGTTAGGACTACGTCTACAAGTGGACTCATTCACAATGCGTTCGCATAAGCATAAAACGTAAGACGTTAACTTAAGAGCTTGCAAGCTTCAAGCTTCTGTGCTATGCTTATGTCAGACATAAGGAATGAGACAATCACAGTTCGTTAACTCAAAATCGAGTATCGAAGCCGATCGTGTCGATTCGTGTGCTGCGTCTCATAGCCAATAGAAAGTCTTATTTTGCCTGTGTTTATGTTCGACATTGTGAATACGCCAACTCTTCGCTTGTTATGCTTATGTTTGTGATTGCATTGTGAATGGGCCTTAACAGACCGCCACAGAAGGTCACGCAGGGCTCCACCAGCAAGCGCGCGCTCGGGGAAGGGAAGGGATCTTAGTATTTCAAGATACGATAAATATTCCAAACAATCTTATTTCAATACATACTACTTATGACAAATCCATATTTTCAATCCTAAAGTAATAAAATATATGAGAATGGGGAAGGATGAAAGCAGATTTCAGAGAAAAAACTGCAACAGTTTTGTGAATATTGAAGGGAGAGAGAGTCGGCGGAGCGCGCGAAGGAGCGGTCATTAGAAGAGCGCCCTGCGCCGCTGGCCGCAACACTCACTCGCAGGCGAAGGGGCGGGAGCAGGTCCCGTCTCGGAAACAGTTGACGACGCCATTTTCCCGTAACGACGCCGTGAAAAGTCTTTTTCTTTTAATATAACCCGTACTCCTTAGGAGTTACAATAGTGCCAGGGAGAAATACTAGTTTCAGAATTGAAAGAAGAGCAAGAAAAAACAGTTGTATTCATTCTGGTGACTACAACGTGCGCAGATGGGGCGCAGGCGCGTGCGCAGAGGGGGCGCAGAGGCGTGCGCAGAGCGTGCGCCGAGTGCTTGTTAGTGACCGAGACGGGGAAGAAGGAACGAGCGCGTGCAAACTGTGTGCAAACGACGGGAGTCAGCTGCCTTCCCCGCAAGGCCCGAGCACAGCGTGCGCAGAGTGGGCGAAGCGCGTGCGCAGAGCGGGCGCAGGGGGTGCACAGAGGGGGCGCAGAGCGTGCGCAGAGGGGGGCGCAGAGCGTGCGCAGAGCGTGCGCCAAGGGGGCGCAGAGCGTGCGCAGGGGCGTGCACAGAGGGGGCGCAGAGGCGTGCGCAGAGCGTGCGCCAAGGGGGCGCAGAGCGTGCGCAGAAGGGGCGCTGAACGTGCGCAGAGAGGGCCCAGAGCGTGCGCAGAAGGGGCGCAGAGCGTGCGCAGAGGAGGCGCAGAGGGGGCGCAGGGGCGTGCGCAGAGGGGGCGCAGAGCGTGAGCCGAGGGGGCGCAGAGCGTGCGCAGAGAGAATGCAGATCGTTCGCAGATTGTGAGAGAGTGCTCGTTAGTGACCGAGACGGGGAAGAAGGAACGAGCGCGTGCAAACTGTGTGCAGACGACGGGCGTCAGCTGCCTTCCCCGCAAGGCAGAGCGGGCGCAGAGCGGGCGCAGAGCGGGCGCAGAGCCTGCGCACAGGGGGCGCAGAGCGGGCGCAGCGCGTGCGCAGAGGGGGCGCAGAGTGGGCGCAGAGCGGGCGCAGAGCGGGCGCAGAGCGGGCGCAGAGCGTGCACAGAGAGAATGCAGATCGTTCGCAGAGCGTGTGCACCTCTCTAGAAAGACAAAGTGTAAAGTTTGTACTTCAAGTTTTCAATAGGCAGGTGGCTGAAGCTTTAGAACTTTCAGGAGAAGAATTAGATATAAAACATTACAAATCAACAGCGAATTTCATTCATATTACAACCAAATGGTTTGATGTTATGAACGTGAAGTCTGTTTTTAAAGGGAAATGTAAGTTAAATCCTTTCATGGAACCTATGAAAATTTTAAACAACTTGAAAATGGATTTCCTGTACAAGTTTCTAGACTGGCTGGATTTGTGCAAGGAAATGAAGCCTAACACCGGGTATTTTTCAAAAGAGACAGCTATGGCATTGAGGCAGATTACATATGCAGTAATTGAAATTGCTCGATATTGTATCGATGAATTAGGCATGGAGTATCTTCTAAGCAGTATGCTTCAGACTGATGGTCTCGAAGAAAGATTTGGGCAATATCGTCAGCTCTCAGGTTCCCAGTATCACATATCAGTAACCTAGATGTACGAAAGTGAAAAAAAAATAAGACTTCAAAGTGTTCTCCCATTCTTTCATAAATGAGCTGACAGTAGATGAAGATTCAGATGCTCCTGATGTAGGAGGTGAAAATGCTCTGGCAGTTTCAGTAACTGAAAATGACCTCTCGTCACTGGAGGAAGTGATGCCTTCACTGACTTATGTGGCTGGATACTGTACACATTCAATAATGAAGCGCATTAAATGTGAATACTGCAAAAATGATTTGTCAGTAGAAAAGGAGCTTCCAGTAAATAAACATTTTTCTCTAATAGAAAGATTAGATTGTGGAGGTCTCAAATATCCCACTGATGATGTCATTACTGTTATAGTCTATGGTTACATAGTTATTAATAAAGTGCTTCAATCTTGTAAAAAGGAGTTATTCAAAGCCACCAACCAAAGAAATGTTTATTGTGCCACTATCATAAAATGTTTAAAAGAGAATGAGTGTTGTTTGTTTTATGGCACTTGTGATAATGGACATTCAGCAAATGATTTGCTTAAACTTGTATGCTGGAAAGGAGTAAATATTTTTCTTAAAAATTTTTGCGAAAAGGAAAATGATAAGTTATCATTAAAGAAATTACAGAGAAAACTACACACTTTCCAATAAATTCAGGGATGTATTGTAAATAAATAGATGTGTATTATATTGTAAATAATTAGGTTTAATGTATTGTATTGTAAAGAAATATGTTTAATAAAAAACATGTTCTCAGAACAAAGTTTTTAATCATGCATTGATATACTATTGTATTAAAAAAGGGAAGAAAATTCAGTTTCCTGGAATATGTACTGAAGAAAGTGTAAGAGTAGAATAGGTGACTGCTCCCAAAGGCTCCTTGTAATAAAGAATTCTTCAAAAGTCACCAATAAAAGAAATGTTTTCTGTCCCATTATCTTAAAATATGAGAGAGAATTAGTTCATGATGCTTGTGTTAATGGTCATTCACTCAAACATTTACGCTGGAAAGCTGTATTTTTGTTAAGTTTTGTCAAAAGAAAATGATAGATTATCAAACAAATTGCAAAAGATTGAATATTTTCCAGTAAATTCATTAGTTGTATTCTCAATAAATAGGTCATAATGTACTGTATTGAAAACCAATGTTTATTAAAAAAAATGTACTTAAGACCTTTTATCATGAATTTATATTTTTTAATACAAAAGGAGTGAAAACGGGTTTCTTCTTGGCGTGGAAAGGTAAGCGAGGAGTGACCGACGCTCTCCATGACTACCTACGGTGACGTCACGAAAGTGTGAGCGGGCTTTATAACTCTAGGAGGTGGTGATTGTGGAGGAGCGAGAGGCATTTTCGCACCGCGCGAGGGCGGGCGGGCGGGTCGGCCGTCTGCCCATCTCCAGGTCTCCACCATCTGCCCGTCACTGAAGTGGACTAGTATAGCGCCGTGAGGAGAGGTGCTTAGAAATTACAAAATATTGCACTATATTTTTTTGGAAACGGTTCTACCCCTCGACTGTCAGTATGCCGATCGTGCAGTGGATAGCTAAGAGTTTTGTAGTCAAAAAGCAGTATTTAAATTGATTTGCCATGTGTTACGTCAAACCTTTGGAGGTTGTTTTATTATTGTTTGTAATGTCTAGGAAGCAGCTAGTGAAGTAGAATTGCAGTTTTCGTTTTACGGATCAACCAATGAATTGTTTCTTCTGAAAATAAATGCGCTGTTTGTTCTCGTTAAAAAAACTTCGTAATTCCACTGTGTTTCCCTTTCTCGACAAAGATTTTGAAAATTGTTAGAAGTTCACCCTTTCCTCGACAGCATGAAGTCTTTTCGAAAACTCCGAGTGGCACTATGGCTGTAGAAGGCACATTCTACTTTATTATTTTAGGAGGAACCATTAGCGTATATGCAGTTATAGATGGGATACATGAATTTCGTCTCCTGAAATTCCGTCAGAAATGTTCAGGAGACGAAATTTATGTATCCCATCTATAACTTCATATACTAACTTCATATCAAAACTTATATTGAGGATTTCGAGAAGTTTGATGATTTCAGGTATATTTTAGGCTGGACTAGGTTCCAAGGGTGAACAAGACTTCGGGAGGAGGGTTCAAGGGGATGAGGAATCTTCTATTGAGCTTCTGCAAAAGCGAGTAGAGACGGATACCCGGAAGATGGGCTAACGATAATCTGAGTGGGTACGTCCTCTGACTCGGATGACGGACTGCTTGGCGCGATGGCGTATTATAGCTGATACTTTCGCTCCATAGGAGCAGATTTCAATATCCAGCCTCGGCCAAGAGGCATTCAATGCGACTCGGGCGGTAGGCGCCTGTGCTGATCCGTATACCGGCATAGTGTATGGTATTCAATGGCTGGAGGGTCGACGGAAACGCTGACCCATAAACAAAACACCCATAATACATGATAGGGCGGATGATGGTCCTATATAGGCGCAAGAGACATACTCGGTCTGCGCCCCGTGACCTACCAGAAAGGGTGCGAATGAGGTTCAATTGTGATACACATCGGCTCTTCAATTTATGAATGTTTTCTCCATGTTGCAGAACATCCACGGAATCATCGCTCCATTCTCGCAGTTCGTTGAGGACAAGCTGTAACTGCCTCTCAATAACTTGCATGCTCTTGGAGGAGAAAAAAAAAGGCTAAGTCGTGAATGAAGAGAGACGCTTTCATGGGTTCTCGAATTACTGATGCAAATACTCTTTAAAGCAATAGCACAAAGAGTGACGCTCCAAATTCATTCCTGAGTAACACCGTTTTTTGGTGACTTGAGGATAACCAGTCACCAAGGCAGACGCGGAAAGATCTTGGTGAAAGAAAAGCTACTAGAAACAAAGGGAGCCGTCCCCTAAGACTATGTATGTAAGGTGAAAGGAATCTTTCGCGCAAGCCAGGGCAGAGGAAAATTCATCCATGGAGATCTTCCTCCACGCGACTCGAGAGATCTAATCTACAGTTCTCCATTCTTTTTGTGTTCAGAAAACCAGGAGGGTAGTGTACGGGGGGCTGAAGATTCACTCGTAGAGAGAGGCCAATTCAACTATATCTTCTAGTGAGGTGAGAAGATTTGCATTTACCAGAAGCCAAGGGACAGACGGTGAAGGAAGTCTTCCTCCAATCTATCGAACCTTTCGCCACACAACTTAAGGGGGCGTACGGCAAGAGTGATGAAATATAGGCTCTCCAGGACGCGGCCTTACTTTCCCTATGGTCAATGTAGCTATGACTCGGGCTCTTTTATAATTTATCAAATTACCCATGCTTGGGAACCTACTAAGCTTTGTCAGTGCCTCTTCCGATCACGCACCGCGGTGGCATAGTCAACATTCCACCATGGCACGGGAGGATGTGAGCGACCCGCGGACTTCGGGATAGTAATTGAGACCGCATGAAGAACGGCATCAGTAAAATGAGCAACCATACCATGGATCTCGTTGGGGAAGTTTCCCGATATTCGTATTTTTCCTCAAATGTTTTTCACTCGGCTCGGTGGAATAGCCCGCGAAGAGGAGGAGCAACGTTTGGATCGGGAATGTCGAATTTGACCAGAACAGGAAAGTGGTCACTGCCGTGCGGGTGACGTCACGGACAGTCCACTCTAAAATTACAGAGAGAGATGGACTGCTGAGAGCCAGATCTACGAACGAGAAAGTGTTTGAAGACACGGAAAAAAAGGGTGTTTGCGCCATATTCAGAAAAAATAGGTTCTGGTTGTCAATAATATTTTCAAGTATATTACTTCTCGGGCAAGTCCTTTTGCCACTCCAGGCGGGATTGTGGTCATTTAAAGTCACCCACAATAAAGGGCGGCAACTGAGAAAACACATCTTCAACTTCTTCTTGTGACACAGCTTGTCCAGGAGAAATGTATACATTGAGCGCAATTAGCGAATACATTCGCTTTGAAGGTCGGTTCGAACGTTATGTTCCTCAGAGAATGGGGAGTCGCTGATAAGTACCGCGACACCAGCGCGAGCACGAAGTTCGTCATCTTGACCAAACCGATAGGTCCTAAAACCGTGCAGATAGAGGGGATGGTGGGGAAGAACTGAAACCGTTTAAATTCCATCCTATCACATAATTTATAGATAACTGAAGATTAACTCAAGACTCACAATGTTTTATCAGTCGAAAAAAGCAGTCTCATAATGAACAAAAGACATTAAAATCTCCGGAATAAATATGACTGGACTTCGAAGGATAACCTGTAGTGTTAGTACCATTTTTTACATGGCAAGACTTGGGTCATCAGGCCTGCTCTTCCGTCTGACCATGCAAATTTCGCCACGCTCCTTTCACCATCAAGCGAAGAGACGCAACAGGCGATTTGAATTTAGCTCAGAGGCTTCCTTTAGGCTTCAAAATCTTTTACATGCAGTATATCTACTACATGGGACAGCCGGGTTTACTTCCCCTCTGAAGAAAGGCGTACGAAGGATTTTTTCGCCCTTACAAATCCACGGTTTCGATCGGATTTGAACCCGAGAACTTGAAATGAATATACCTAAAATTTGTATCTGTACATAGTTCAATGTACAGATACAAATTTTTGATATATTCATTGCCTTAAAACCAGCAAGCAAGTTGAAATTGGAAAGTATTGGCGATATTTTCTTTTCTATCTCCCAATTTCACTATGAAGTTTGCCATTTCTACTTCAAATTCACATTTTTATGTTGCTTAAATGTAATTAAAAGGTTATTTATTCTCCAGTATTGTATTAAAAGGTTATTATTTCTTAACTTTATTTATTCTCCAGTAAAATGTTTCTGCAATTTTTGCATGCCTGCTTTCAGAATTTTTTAGTATCTTTCACTGAATAACCTCTTCCCCCAAATTTTCACCTTTAATTCACCCTTTTTAAACGAAAGGGATTATAGCTCTCCAAGCAAGAGAGCAGCTTTCCTGCAGTTTTCCAAGGTGTGGTATAATAAAGTGTCTTGGTTACCAGGATGCAAACAAGACACAAATTGTTCTTGTGCTTTGCCATGCATTCTATTTTCAAATTTGAGTAATGGTCAGCCATGTATTGGTTGATGTCAGTAATATTAAAAGTCTAGGTCGCAAACCTCAGAAGTTCAAAAATTCATGGCAAGAACTTGATTGTTTGTTAAAATTTACACAAAAAATATAGCATTGATCCAGCACAGGGATTCTCAATCTTTTTCTCTGTTTGAACCCCTTTTAAACAAATTGCATGCTTCATCGACCCACTTATATTTCTTCATAATATTCAGCATCTATAATCATGACACAGAATATTACACATACTTGCCTTAAAGATAATAATTCTTAATCTCCACAATATGCTCATAAATATCTCGGTTTTTCAATAATAGAAGATGCTTCCTCTTTGAAGAAGCTGAGTTTCAAATCTTCATTGCTATGCAATTGTTACAAAATGTTTTTTAAAACTTAGCGCAGCATTTCTCTTGCAAAGCAGAATGGACAAGTTAGGCAAAATTTACTTTTTTGTCCAGTTTAATTGACGTACCTATATTTAAATGACACCACTAATTTGCTGCATCTTTCATTCAAAGCAATAGTATTTATCATCGACCTCTTTCCTCCTCTTAAGAAACTCACACAAGCCGCCACTGATATAATCCCAGTATTCCATATTGTTGAAGGAATCTTAAGTTATGCTAAGTTACAGGGCAATTACAATGTTTAGAAGCTCAGGGATTGGCAATGTTTAGAAGCAAAGGGAACAGAAAAAATAACTCTAATGGCTTCAAGAATTCAATTCTTTCATGTTTTATATTATAGATAATTTGAGTGGAACACTTACTTCTACATCCAGATGATGCCCAGCACATGTCCTAAGTGGGAAGTTTCTGTCCAACGACCATATTCTAGCAGTTCTATCTCGAGAGCCTGTTGCTACAAAGAGTCCAAGTGAACTGACATCTAAACACCAAATCTCATGATTGTGGCCTCTTGAAAAAGAAAAGAAAATGAAAACAATTTTACCAAGAATTATAATGAAAATTGTCACTAATTGAAAAAATACACTATTGAAATATTCAGCTACAAGTGCAGACACTGCTGAAACCTACCGGTAGGATGCAGCACATTCATAGGTATCAAGCCTCCAACTTCTCATTGTGGCATCTTGAGACACAGACACAAGGACCCCTGGAGATGTGGCCCGGGGTATAAAAGCTATGTCCTGGACCGGTCCTGCATGTCCATACAAAGTAATAGCATGCTTTTCTGGGCTAGAACAATTTCACAGCTGTATTACGTATTCACTTTTCTGCATTTATGTACAGATTTCTGGGTAACAGGTTACTTAAACAAAAATATGTCAGCCCGATGAATATATTTGAATAGAGATCTCAACTGATAAATTTATACATAATATTATGACATTGTAATATCTGTACATAATGTAGAACAAAAAAATTATTATAATTAACTGACAAAAGAACTTAAGCGGTCTGCAGGGGAATGCATATAAATGAAATCATGGGCTAAAGGAAGTCTAATGGTACTCTAAAGGTCTCAGTAGCTATAAGTATCAAAATTATTAATGCCAGATCTTCATACAAGCGTAGATTAGTTATGCCTAAACAAGCCATATTTTGAAGGAAAAAAAGCCCACACCCAACAACTTTTGTTGATTATTACACTAGAATTTGCACAAAATACAATTCAGTTAAGGTTTTCAAACAAGGAAATTGCAATTTTTCTATTCCTTACAATTACTGATTGCTCAGCGTACAGATTTCTTGGTTGAAAACAATAAAGATTAAGGGCTAAAATACTTCAGGCGGGAGAGTTTTTTTATTGTGCATTGAACTCAATACACCGATTCATTTTCATGACCTAATGAAAGAATTAGCTGCATAAAGATGTAGATAAAAAATATTTTAAAAACTTACAGTACTTTTTAGAAAAAATTATTAAATTATTTTCTTGATGTACTTCTATTACTTAATTTTTCTTTGATATTTAATTTGTTCTTTTAATCTTAAATTTTGAAATTGTTTTTAAATATCTACTTTGCTTCCATATTTAATACTTCAATATAATTAGAGCACTCCTTAACTAACAAATCCATCCTCAGGGGTGATAGAAATATCATGCAACAAGACTGAATATTTCCCATCTCCTAAACTCTAGGAGTGAAAGCAAAATATCTCTGGTGATGGTGATAACAGCAATATTAATCTTTGGAATAACTGTCATAAGGCACAAGCAACATACCACAGCATTTGAGAACCACCTGCTGGTGGCGCCACTGGCGTTCGCAGACTGATGGACGAATACTTTGCGTGACAGCCCATTTTCCGAGAAAGGCCCCAAAGTTTAATGCTATTGTTCACACCAGCACCCAGCAACGTTACTCGCTCATCAATTGTTGTGCAGGAAACTCTAGAACTACAAGAGGAACATTCAGAAGGTTAATAAATAGAAAAAGTCGAAAAACAAATTAAATTACAAAAAGGAATACAAGATAAATTAAACATTGACAAGATCACCACATTTTTTCATATTTTTTTGCAGAACAAGATAAAAATGATAAAATCTGATAAAATTTGGAAATCATACAGGCTCACTGAAATGGATCAGGAATGACAGCACCTATTTTTCAAGCAATATGGATATCTATAATGACAATACTAATTATAACTAGTACAAATTGTGACATACAAAAAATTACGGACATTTTATTTAGGCAAATAAAGATCACAATGTAGATATTGCAAAAGACGTGGGTTTATATGGTGCAGATACGCAAATGACACCGTCACAACGCGAAACGTGTTCGTTTGGAAGCAGGTGCACGAGACAACGTAGCAAAGCGAAAAAACAATAGAGAGAAAAACAGCGAGCTTTGAAGGGTGGACCAGATTGGGAATTAGGGCATTCCGACTCCTGTCGTGGTGGAGAGCGGATCGCTTGCGCGATTTTTCTTGAGGCTTATTATCAAATCGGGACTTGTGATATTTCGTGAGAGTGAATATTGAACTTGAACTTAGAATATTTCCGCATTAGGTGTGCAACGGGAACACGTAGAATTTACGAGTTGTACCATTGCCAACTCGGACTTGCAATATTTCCATGAGTGAACAGCAAAGTGAACTTAAAATATTTTCGCGGTGAAGTTACAAGACTTGACTTAGACAATTTACCAGTGAATTGTGAATTGCCAGGTTAGGTGATAAAAAATAATATTAGATGGATATTATTCCGACTTGGAAAAAGTAATCAGTTTGAAATAGGTGCCCAGCTGAGGCGCAAGACGAAGAGTATAAGCAGTGCTTGTGAAGTGGTTGGAGGAAGTTTCGACTTGATCGCTGATCATCGTGGACTTCAACAGGGAAGATTGGTCTACCTTACGTGGCGACTTCGAGCGATTTGCACGCAAAGAGGCAAGAAAGCATGAAAGGTTCTATATCGCTGTTATTGCAAGAACAAGAAAAATGATCATGACCTAACGATACATTTTTATTTATTTATTTAGTCAAAAACAGTACAAAACTGTGTGACGTATGGGAGAGAAAATCATCTGCGCACGCTTTCTTGAATTTCAGAATCCCTTCTCAACAATTTAACTATTAATAGTTGAAATATGAGATGATAATAATAATAATAATAATAATAATATAGAAAAGCGAGAGATTAACATTTCAAAAACTAGATATTTTCGTTGCCGAATTATAGAAAACTTATTTTTAACGGTAAACGAACGGATTTGATTTTTCTGTAATTGTAATAATCAATGATACTTGATAACTTTGGCATGCATAATAAATTATAATTCATAGTTTGAAAGAAAGCTGATTCTCATTTGCCATTACTGCAATCCTAGAATAGACATTTTAGAATTAGTTTCAGATTCCTCGCCACTCCGTATGGATGGCAGATTGAGTAATAGCAACAATTATTTCATAAGAACCCGTCGACCGAGCTAGCAGGATTTACATTTATTTGTAATATATCCGAAGACAGTAATAGACAATCAGGAATTCAAGTGTAACCTTTCCTGGCGACCAAATTATTTATAAATTCGGAAATTGGTTACGATTTACATTTATTTAGTAATTACGTTTCAATATTTATTTATTTACATCAAAAACAGTTAAAAACTGTATGACGTGATACGGGGAGAAGTGAATACTTCATAAGGTAGGAAACATTTATCACATGCAACTATTAAAAGCACAACTACAAACAAATTTCATATTCAATACAAGTACATTGTCCATGGGATGTTTGTCACGTAATCAGCTCCTGGTTGTGAAAGACAGCATATTTTGCACGCACGCACGCAAAGCCCACATTCATAAACATACCTACACTCACGCCCCACTCGCACACACGTAATAAACCCTGTCATATTACAATATTTTTATGTGGCTTTTGCAGTATCCCAGGTGCTTTTACCTCCTGACTACATATTGAATTGAATTGGCCTTATTTTACGTGGCGAGACTCAGGCCATGACCACGCAAATTCCGCCTCGCTCCTTTCATCAACCATGGGAGAAAGAAGGCTACTACTTGGGCGACGAAACAGGCGATTTGAATTTAGCTCAGAGGCGTCATTTAGGCTTGAGGATCTTTTACATGCAGTAAATCTACTAACATAGGACAGCCGGCTTTACTTCCCCTCCGAAGGAAGGCGTACGAAGGATTTTTTCGCCCTTAAAAATCCACGGCTTCGATCGGGTTCGAACCCGCAACCTTGGATATAACAGTCCGATACGCTCACCGTTACACCATCGCCGCCGCCAAGGAGGACATATTGGGGAAGGGTTAATTTATTATCTTCAGAAATAGAAGCAAGAATTATTAAAATGAGGAAAACGCATATTATTCCATTCTTTTAGATTGCACTCCAGCGTCATCAAGAACAAATAACAATTTTCAGATTTGTTATGTTATACTTGCTTACACACAGGCACCGAAAATAATTCAAATTTGGCGTTTAATCTCAAATGCAAAGAATTATAAACTTTCTTTGGGATGAATTTAGGGCAATGGGCATACATTTCGAACGCCCCGCACTCGGAAGTATTTTTCCTCAAACACTGCCGACTGCATTAGGGAGAGAAAGAATCAATTTGCCTAAGAATACATGCTCGAACTACTTCAAAGATGGCCATAAAAGCACTGCATGTGTTATAAGTACTACTAGCGCTGCCTAGTGGCGCAATTAAGAGATGTATAGTCAGACGCATGTGTTGCCGGCATGGAGTCGTTCCACAGAATATATGAACTGTGAACATATTGAGCTGTTGATTGAGTTTAAGGGTGCTTCAACAGCTAAGGTCATTAGCGCCCGTGTCATATTATTTTAAGACCAGTACACAATGTTGCAGTGCCAAGCTAACAAGGGAAAATGAAAATTTTTAAATGGAAAGCAAAGTAAAACTGAAAATGAACGTATCCTAACAAAAAGGTCTGGCAGAAAATGCCAGATAGCAACTTTAAAATCTCAGGCTAAAAGCCAATAATTGGTATTATCATCTTCTCTCAGATAAGGCTGTAGAAGTTAATCTCTCGTAAAAAGCTAAAAAGCTTGCAGAGAGAAGATTCATTTCTAAGAATCTCCGCTAGGGATCTAGCAAGGTGATGCCTTCGGCGGCTATCTCCTATCTTAACACAGTGCAAGAGAACATGCTCCACGGTAAGATCTATTTTGCAGTATTCGCGTATAGGGGATGGGTCCCCGTGGAGGAGATATCCGTGGGAGAAATGGCAGTGCCCGACCCGAAGGCGTGTTAAAATGATCTCTTCGCGCCGAGCATCACGAGATGAGGAAGACCAAGGGTTTGAGGAATCCTTGATTCTCGTGAGCTTAAAATCTGAGTTCTGCCACACTTTGCCATTCACTGAGGATACAGCGTTTGGTAAAGAGCTTGGCGTCTTCCATGGGGACTGTGATGATGTCTAACTCCTTTTTCTTCGCGGCGGACTCTGCTGCCTGGTCAGATATTTCGTTTCCTCTTATTCCCACGTGCCCAGGGACCCAACGAAAGACTAAAATATAGTGGCAGACCAATATACGATGGCTTTGGTGTTGGATGGTCATTGTCAGCGGATCACAAGACGAGGAGATGGATTCAAGAGAGCTTTTGGAATCACTGCAGATCACTACTTTCCTTAATAACCATCGATACAGCAAACTAAAATGCCTCCGAGAGCGCATACTTCTCTACAGTATAGACGCTGCACGAAGAGTCTAATCGAAAACTTTGCGTGGTTCTACTGCAGTAGAAGGCACATCCGACTTTGCCGTTTTGAGAGGAGCCATCGGTGTAAATGAAGCAATGGCCAGGATACGTAAATTAATCGCCTCAAATTCCGATAAGAATGTACTGGGGGGAGTTAAGGCTTAAGGAAGGTTAGACAATCTAAGATCTATTATGGGCCGGCGTAGCTTCCAAGGGGAAACAAGGTTTCGGGGGGGGGGGGAGGTCACAGGGTTGGGCAGTTTCATATTAAGCTTCTGTAAAAGCATACGGAGACGGACTCCCAGGGGATGTGGTTACGATGGTCTAAGTGCATGCGAAGTCAAGTGGGTTGGATGGAGAACATTTAGACTAGGAGAACACCATCAGAAGACATTTTTTAATTGATCAATGTTTACAATGTAGTCTACTTAATTCTTTATTACAACAATTGCAATAAATTACATTTCCATCCTCCAGACACTCGTTTCGAATCCTTCGTTTGAGAAGAGTTGCACACGAATCCTTAGAAGCCATATTGCACTTAATTTCACAATTAAGGAACTTGTGTTAATCCTCTGTTGCACGCAAGCAACAGCCTTAATTGAGAGCCTGCTCTTCATTATTTTCCTCTCCCTTTTTCAGTTATCAAATGATACTGAGTTTTGGCTTCCTGTATCTTCCGTATTCTTTGCAAGTATCATATGGCGTTGATAATTCATTTCGTGATTGTTGCTGTCCGCAAATGCACTCGCGTCGCAAATCCAAGTAATGTACCGGAAGTTTAAAATGTGTAGTATAATAAATAGTATCAAAGACAACAGCGTGCTATCAGGATCTAAAATCTATGTACTATTTATACAAATGTGCGTCAGTTTTAATATTCACAAATTATGCAGAGAAATAAGACAGTTCATAATATGCTAGATAGAAGTTCAAATATGCAGTGTTAATTTAAAACACCCCCAAAAATGCATTATGCATGAATTTCTCCAAAAAACTACCAAAACATGCAAACATGCACGGAAAAAGTATGCATTTTTTAAACGAGTTTCTCATGAAATATATAGTTATAAAGTTTGAAATCTCTACTTAGCTTAAATAAAAATATGCATTAGCATGGAAATCCTGTCTCTAATGATTAAGTTGGAAGACAGGATATTTTACTTCCGCCGAGAGAGCCAGGACGTAAAAGCTATCTTATACAAGTAAACCAACATCTCGCGGATAAAGAAGAAAAGCGAGACAAAGAAAAGAGAAACAGTGTAAAACGTCTGCATCTTCTACTGTACCTCCTTCATTGTCTGAAGATTCAGATAACGAACATCTAAGTTCAGATTAAATCAACGTAGGTGAAGTTTTGAGAGTACATCAATACAGAAAGCTGCAAGTTGTGGCACCGACAATTTCAATACCCCTAAACCAATGATTTAGATAGATATCAGCTGATAAGAGAATCTGCATACCTCCTTCAGCAGAGACACTTGACCGCAATACCCGAAGAACTCTATTAATAAATCTTCTATTCTTCGAATCAGACTCAAGAGAACGTTGATACACAATTAAGTCGACTTTTAAGATTAAATTATCGGATTTGGTTTGGTTGGTTCGTAATTCCGGGCGCGTGAACAGCTCAAGTCATCAGTCCCATAAGTGTAGTGCATGTTTTTACTCGGGAGATGGCGGTGATCACCTGCTGGATGGCGAGATCCGGCGCCGACCTACTGTCGGCAAGCGGGGTTTCCCCCTAACCAGGACTCTCCCACCAGTGGGGCACCGTCCCAGCCGGGACAAGCTCTAAGCTCCCGACCGGCCACCCGGAATGTATGGTAGTGTAGTGCATGTTAGTGTGTGTGTGTGTGTGTGTGTAAGGGGAGAGGATAGGACAAGGAAGAGGAAAAAGACATCGCGCGCGGTCCGTAGCCCGTTTGATAGGGTACTGCTCCGGCATTCGGCTGATGTTGATCAGAGAAACCACGGAAAACTACCGATCAGAGCAGCCGGCTGCTAGAATTCTCCTCCAGTCAGCGACTGAATTCGACCTAGCTGAATATCTAGATTTGAAAATCCTGCCGCCCTCAGGACTCGAACCTAGAACCTCCCGGTCAGAGGCGCTGCAGTGACATCAGTTGAAGCACTGAGCTACCGCTCCCGGTAATTTATAGGAAATTCTTACTGTTCATTGGGATGGTAAACTGTTGCCTGCATGAAATATCAGGGACCCAAAAGAAGAATGACTTTCAATTGTCGTTGCATTCGGGGACAGTCAGCAGCTCATCGGGTTTCCAAAATTACGGAATTCTTCAGGAATAGATCACACTAACGCTGTTTGGAATGTGTTAACAGACTGGGGTATCGATGTCAATGTACAAATTCTTTGCTGTGACATAACTGCATTAAATACTTTACGTTTTAAAGGAGCATACATCTTTCTTGAAGAAAATTTGAACAGGAAATTGTTTTCCGTGCCGTCATCACATATACGAACTTATTTTACAATGCGTGTTTGAATGTAAAATACGTGATGAAATTCTGAAAAAGGTCTTTCTGTTAATTGTAACTGATGTCAATCCGTGGCTTTAGCTGTAAAAGCTTGTTATCGAGATATCTGCTTTTTAAAAGTTCTAAAATCACATGAAAGGGTAGATTTCACAATTTCAAATGCAGCTCAAAACATTAGACACCGCATGTGGTATTTATTAGAAGAATTGTTTGTCGTATCACTCATTGATGAAGTAGGCGTACAAATCAAAATCAAAATCAAAATGATAGCAAATTTAGCCAGAGAAAATTTTCACATAGAAGAGTGATGTATTCCTTTTCGTTGAGAATTGGATGGAGAATAATATAAGCGCAAGTGTATCCCGATGACGGTTCTTGAATTATTAATTCGTTAATATACAATACATCTCCTAATTTAATTTAATCATTTTATTGAAAACAATAGCCGTCTTTGTGTTCATAAAAAGAAGATATTTATTCTCTTCCCTGAAGATGGATACTAGTTTTATTTAAGAATTGCCTTCGATCCGGAAAAGCAACTCTCCATATTTAGAACTTCAAAGGTTATTTATAAAGTTGAAAGCTGTGACTGATTGGGCTGTTAAATTAATGCAATATTTTCGTCCACTACTGACTGTAGAGGAGGAGCGAAAGCAATTTGTGTGGTGATGATCAAGAACGTACTCATATTGCAAGAAAGAAACACTGAAAAAGTACCCAGAAGAAAAGTAAAGACCATAACGCAGTCTAGAGAGCAAAAATGAATTAAATTCTAATATAAAAATATGTTAAACAAGTATTAGTAGATTTGACCACTGACTGAATACTACAACAAACCAATTTTTTCCTAACATTCAAATTTCGCGCTAAAGTCGACACGGGTTAATATAGGTCTATTAAAATGAAATTTTATTTTAGAGTAAATTTGACCCAAAGGAAAATATTTAGGGGGTGAGCCCAAAAAAATTAGCAAAAAATGTTTTTTTTTTTGCAATATAAGGGACAGTGCAATGTAGCTATTGTTGTGAGATACTTTTTGATTGGACGGATTTTTTTAAACATTTAACCAAATTGTACCATGCAAGAGAGTTACTATTCTGATGTTCTGCCAGAGACCTTACTTATAGTGACTTGTTTAGAAGGGTGACGAGACTGCTTCGATGGAGTACGTGTAGTTTGGCTATGGAATTGCATGAATTTCTACTCGGCCTGCCTTGTAGATTGGATCTGAGGGTAAGGAATATCTTGCGATATTTATAGGACAGATGTCACATTAACTCTGATGGAACTGATTTACCACTAACTTGATGCACTTACTCAGCCACATGTAGATAAAAACGGCTAGTTACCGCAGATAGCTTTCACTGTCTTCCTACGGCTTACGCGATATAGAGAAGCATTGCAATACTGCGGGGAAAAACGGAATTTTCGACAGAAAACCCTCTTAATGCGGGGCCTTGGTAAAGTGGATAAAACTTGTCCCTATTTAGAGTAAATTATTTCCTCTAATACGTTGTGTCATCAGAATCCGTGTTTTGTGGGTCCTTGATAACTAAAAATCAGTCGACGACAAAACGTCCGTCAACAACGCTAGCGGCTAAACAGTCGATTTTCTCCAAAATTGATATTGCTCAATTGATCTGGCTGAAGTCGCGGCCCCTTGAATTTGAAACCAATATTTAAATTTTGAGTGTACTTCACACAAAGCCTCTAGGACATTTTCAAAATTAAAAAGTCCAATTTTTTGATTAAATTTTGGTGTTGGAAAGCGGATAAACCGATTAAGAGAATAGTGCAGGTCTCATTTTCGTTAAAATCCCTGTTTGTTTTCGAAAATTGTTAAAGTTTAATGTTTTCGGCGTCTTCCTATATCCAAAATCTTGAAGATACAGATTCTTTTCCTTAATGAAATGTGTTCATTTAGACCAGATCTTCAAATAAGCTCATGTTCAATTTTTCGAGAATTAGTATTTTTTGCGTAATGTTGCGTGAAACTTGGGCGCTCTTCAATCCATTTAAAATTATTTTTGCAAAAACCGCTCTAAATTGTTTGTTGTATATAGCAATGTACGGTAAAGAAAATCATGCTGGTCTCATTTTCGGCGCACACTCTGCAGTTTCGAAAATTGCAAACGAAAACCAAAGGCGACCTCGTGGCTCAAGAGCGAAGTCGCTCGCCTTTCACCAAGGAGGTCCGGTTCGATTTCGGGACAATCTCATGTGAAATTTGTTCCAACAAAACGAGTTTGGCTGCTTCACAAGGGCTAGGCCAACCCCTGTGAAGTGTCCTAAACCCTACCCCTATCCTAATTCCTTCTAATTCCTACCCAATTCCTGGGTAGTAACGCAGGAGCGCGCAAGAGAGGCGCATACGCGGAGATGCTACCTGGCGGTCCTCTCGACGTCCTACGGATTATGTAATGGAGAATTACTACCAACGATAATGACTATAAAAAGTAACGGAGGATTACTCCTAAAAAGCGCTCAACGCCAAACGAGGGTTAAGCGACGTTATTACGATGACGCAACAAATATAAAAAGAGTACGAGTACAATATTGATGATAGAGATTTTTCTTGTTACAGGACATTTTTCTACGAAATGAGTTCTTTATGAAAGTACAGTACAGTTGTTACACAAAGTACAAAAAACCATGTACATTTTTTTAAAAATTAGTACTTTAGAGTAATTTTACAAATTTTTGAAATTTCATATTTGATTTTTCCCAGGGTTTTTTTGACAAGCTGTCTATCTGAAATTCTTTTGACAGTATGAAATTGACATGCAACCATTACGAGGCTAATGTTTTATTTATTTAACGTCAAAAAAGTTAAAAATTGTGTGTAACGTATTGTGGGGAGAAATGTATTGTGTGAAAGTTTTCTTCAATTTTGGGATCCTCACTCTAACTCATATAGATGTTGAATTCTAAATAAGAAAAAAGCAAAGAAGCGTTTATTATTTAAAATGGGATAAGGTCCAAACGAATATTCGCGACAATGTGACAGTTCGTGACAAAACCGTTTTATGAATATTTTTATTAACTATTTAAACAACATGTGTGACGTTTCGGAGATTTTTGTCTCCTCCAGACGGAAACTTCACAACATCGAACCTTGACATAGAACGACGAATACTGACTTTGCGGTCTAATATGTTGTGCAGGTCTCTTTTTGGTAGATCAGGTCTCTTTTGAGACCCTCTTGACGCTCGCTCTCGCACAGGTTGAACATCGAAGATGATGATGTACTGATAAAAACGTACTAAAAAAAGACCTGAAAGATGTTTATGGTATGGTATTATTTCCACCATAACAGACCTTATGGACTGAGTCTTGCCACATAAAATAAGGTACAACTGAATTGAATTGATCAAATGATTATTGAGGCAGCAACAATGACTATGTTAAAAACCTTTTTACACCATTAGAAAAACATACTTTTGTCTTTGAGTATTTTTAAAACTATTTTTTCTGCTAATAAATTGAAAATTAGAATATCAGTATATCTCTAGAAAAATTATTTCCAAATGAAACCATACAATTACATAAAAGGGTTGTCAGCAAAAAATTTCTACTTAAGACTATTGCAGCATGAATGTTTAAGTTAGAAGTAATGAAACCTACTACTCGCTTACTAGGAATTTGCCTAAGTACTAACAATTGAAATAATAGAAGGAATGGTAAAAAAGGTGATTTCTAATTTTATTCCAGCAATTAAAACAATATAATAAACAGTGAAGTTTGTTTATTGAATGCTATGCAGGACACAAAATGAAATTATCAATTGCAAGTGTACATAAAACACTTAACGAAGAAGAATCAACAGAACAATATTTTGGATTTAAACAAAATTCATTGGCAATGAAACATTTTCCAAGCAATTTCAAGGATGAGAAATTCCGAGCAATTTCTCATCCTTGAATTGTTCACAAATCTTCAAATTTCTCCTCTATTCAAATGTTTAATTCATTAGCATTCAATTTTTGTATTATCTTTATTTTGAATAATTCCATTTCTAAATATTTTGTTTTCCCTGTGATTTAGAAAATGGTAATGACACGTTTTGTTAGAAATATTGTGAATTTTTTTTCTTCCTTCAGAAAATTATGAATCGAAAAAGAAAAATGAAATTAAAATTACTATGAATTGTACATTATTAATTGGTACTCTCAAATTACTCAGAATTGCAATAAGAAATTGGTATTGTTTATAAATACACCATATAAATATTATTTGCATTATTGTATCTTCCTTTTCTTTTCTCAATTTCAATCCTGTTCAGTAAACAATGTTCTCTGATTAGGTATTTGACACTGAAGTTGGGCACTGACCAACATCAGGCACTGAAGTTGGATGCTCGGAGCCCAAACTTGAATGTATTTACACTACATTACCTAATGTACTACCTTGGTAGAAAAATTGGCAATTTAACTTACTCTTGATGGATATTTGAAATGACGTAGAGAAGGAGAGGATTTACAACTGGTTTCTCTTTCACAGAACGTATCATATCCTGAACTTGCTTCAATGTATCCTCTTCTTTAGTTATAAAGCAATTCTTCTCATCACCCTGCCACAAAATAATACTAATAATGAAAATAAAAATAATGATTGTTTATCTATAAATACTGCATCGCTAAATGTCACAAAGACTTTTACTGGAAAATAAAATACATTTTAAAATTGTTAATGTTCACTTAGAACTTACTCGTTTGAGTATTATATATCCATTTGCCACCTGCCACAGACAGTCATCTTCTTTCCCTCGTTTGATGCTCTGCATTATTTCAACATCAAACCACTTTTGCATTGTCTGAAAAATACAGAAGCCAAATTCTATAGCTATACAATTTACAATAAAGTCTGCACGATCATACAAAAGTGAGTACAGCCAAGAAAAAATAGTTCAATTTTTGCATACATTATTCTAAAAAGTAACTTTATAAATACTATCTGGAACTCAGAAAATCTAGTTGGTTCATTGTGTTGTAAACGACCTTGAAGTTTGTGAACTAATGGACACTAGGATATTCTTTTACATGTGATGGCACTTACCAAACAAAATTACGTCCCTTCTGAAGAGTACACATAAGTGGTTCGGATTTTTCATCATTAATTAAAGCAACTTGCTAACTGACCAGCACAGTGGAAAGGCAACTTCTTAACGGTGTATCTTGTGAACAGGTTACACAGTACCATCTACATTTTTTATTTAACAAAATTAGGACATATTGAAAGCAAATATACATCTTGGCGCTCATATTGAGGAAGGAAGGTTGAGTCAGTTCAGCTGGTAGACCGAAATTGCTGTTTGGATGGCAGAGTTCATAATGCGACAAAGACGTGTTCAATCAACAGGGTCTGCATGGATAGGATGTTCCTTAAGGTTGGGAAAGCGTCGAGATTCCGATCGCATCGTTTCTCAGCAGCCGGCAGCCACTCGGGCAAGCTACCCGATAGGAGCGATTACAAATCTGTACCGACTGGTAATTCAGTTCAGGCCGGCTGGCAAGTTCTCAAACAGTTTCCTTCCTCCCGCCGGAAGAGCGGAGTGCAACGGCACCGCCCCGAAGTGGGTGTTCAGTGGGCGCAATTGGAGGTCCGAATTCGCTCTCAGTGGTTTAGTTTGTTTCCCAAAATTGAATATTGCAGGAAATGATATAAATCATGTGGCAAACCATGTGCAACTTACCCGTGGTCTTAATAAATTACAATGTGTACACAAATAAAGGGATCAAAATCTTAATTAGAAAATTATTGAAAAAGAATGTAAGTACATGCGAATTTTACAATTAACTTTGAAACATTTTTGGTTGTCATGAAAATACGAATTTTCACATTCATTAGTTACATGTGCGGCCGACGATATAACATCCTAAGGTGTCTAAAATCTAAAGGTGTCTTTTCTTGTAACAAATACACACAAATACACACGTTTCTCCCTCCCTCTCTCTCTCTCTCTCTCTCTCTCTCTCTCTGTGCGCGCACGTGCGTGCGCGCGTGTGTGCGCCTTAGATAATTTCAGCAATGCACCGACATGCTGCACACCTATCAGGCGCGTATCAAACGCCGAGAATACGTCGTATCACCGTCTACAGATAACTCCAGTGCTCCTCGCTCGCAATTCTAGGAACGGGAGTATCCTAACGGTTTTTGTTTATATTTTTTATTCACTTTACCCCAAAACAGTTAAAAACTGCTTGTGACGTTCCACGGGGACAACTGTATTCTCTGCAAGTTTTCTTAATTCTGGGATCCCTACCCTAAGCAATACAAGGTTGGTCCGGAAAGTAAAGTTGACTTCAGAACAAAGAATTTATTGATCATATCGGTACACTCTCTTAATACTCTTCAAAGTACATCCTTCCTGCATCGATACACCGCTGCCAGCGCGATTTCCATGCGTCAGGGGCAGGCGCAAAAGCCCTTTTCCGGGACATCCTTCGAGGTGCGCGTTGTAGTCGCCTTCATGTTGTCGACCGACCCGAGATGTTTCTCTTTCATCGGAGTTTTCAGTCGTGGGAATAAAAAGAAGCTTGGGGAGGGCGACGTCCAAGCTGTAGGGAGGTTGTGGGATTGTTGTGACGCCTGTCAACCACACCAGCTCTGTTGTCAGCTAACAGCAGAGCTGGTGTGTGCGCGTGCATTGTCGTGATGCAGCTTCAAGTTTCAACTTCTTGAGCACCTGGACGTAAAATATGCCTGTCACTGTTTTGCCTGGTGGTACGAATTCGTGATGGACGATCCCTCAGGTATCGAAAAACACAATTAGCATTGATTTGACTTTTCATTTTGGCATCCTGGCATTTTTGGGCGAGGTGACGTTGACGTGTGCCACTCGATGACTAAGTATTCATTGACGGTGGCAAAGTTTTTTTTTTTTAATTCAAGGTTTGAATTTGGGACATTTTTTGTAGCATCTTCTAGTTTTAAATATGTTATTTGTTTGATCACTGTTTTGTTCTTGCCTATATATTTAATTATTACAGAGTGGAAAATTGTTTGGAACATCTGTTACTTCGCTATTTGACTGCTGTTCTATGTATTATAACTTGCTTATCACATATGTGTTAATGAAATATCTATATTTATGTATATTACTGCTGTGAAACATTCAATTCCATTCAATCTGGCATTCGTTATTCCAAATAGTCCTGCACAAGTTCATTTCTTAAATATGTGTAAGGATTTTGTCATTCACTTATGTATTTTATGGATTCGGTTACTACATTGAATTTAATACTTATTAGTAATTTTGCATGTACGCACAAATTGAGAGAAAACTAAACTGCCTATGGTCATGCGAGAGTCCATGAAATCATTGGATACCCGGGATCTTGGGAAAAATTGTACAAAAGAGTGTACAAAAATGTTAAAAGTTTCGTCGTATTTAGTGCGTCACTACAGAGAACACAGCTGAGGTCATGCAACTGCATGGCCCCAAGGAAAAGGCCACCCAACGTTAAACATTTGCTATTCACTGTTGCATTATGAAACAACTTATTTGATATTCTTGATATGTAAACAACTGGAGTAATGTTTATCGGAATATACTACAGTATGTTACTGTAGAATTCTCTAATGTTTTGTAAAATATTTGATAGGATCGTATAATACAATACTTGTTACATGAGAGTATTTTACTTGTTTCTCATGAGAAAACGTCGGAATTTTAGGTCCAAAAAGTAATGTTTACCGTTATGTTCATTAACTGAAACTTTTAAACTATGCACATTCGTGCGCTTTTTCATACACACACACACACACACAAATTTAATTAGACTATTTTAGTTTGTTGATCGAAGAAAATACAATATCGAAGTGAGCTCTCGGCCAGTCTGCAGGGCGGGCGGCGGCAGCGGCAGTTGGCGCGCTGGAGGCCCGGCGACCCACCCCACCGGGTGATGGGCGGGCGGCCTGCCCGCCCTGCAGCTTTCAATTAATTACTGGGAAGTTTGAAGAGCAATTAAATGAATTGTTTCGTAACTATTTAGCAATTCAACTGCTCTACAGGATGGCATATTGGATTTTGTGATAACCGATTTCGGTAGTGCCAGCCTAGAGAGGTTTTCGTTTCGTGCTTGGCGGCACTCCGCCAAGTCGAACGCGCACCTTGTCAGCGGACAGAGGGCAGCGGCGCGGATGATTTCATTGAGATCAGTGGCGCATCCGGGGAAGGGGGCGTTCCCCGAGGTTTCGGCACAAGCTGATGACTCCCTCACAAATAAACTTTTCAACGATTTTCTATAGTAACGAGAATCATTCAATAGCTTAATTAAATACTGCGTCACGATCAAATTAATTTTTAATTCGGTGTAAATAAAGGAAACAAAGACGGCTGGACACTAAACCGATTGCCCCTTTCCCACCCTAAAAAAAATCCTTGATGTACCCCTGATTACGATTTAAGGGACAATCGAGGAAGCTTGGCTCGCTTTGTTGTTGTACTTGCTTTCATCCATTTTATTTAAATCATAAACAGTTTTCAGCAAAGGGAATGGGTTTTTGGGGGGTGTAAAGACAGATTACATCTATATTAATAAAACAACCAACAAAGACTTGTAACCGACATCGATACCAGAAAAAAAGTAGTGCATGAATAGTTACGAAAGTTTTACAGTTTCTTCTTCAGGATTGTGAGAATATCCTTGCAAAGTCTGATTAGTTTAGATGAAGCTTCAACTACCAGGATCATTGACGACTATGTGAAAGAATTTTTTAAAAATTTAAATAGATTTTTATCAACAGGACAGTTGCACATGCGACACCTGCTGATAAAAAGAATGTACATCTCTCGCTTTTTAAATTATTATTATTATTATTATTATTATTATTATTATTATTATTATTATTATTACTATTATTTTTTCATCTTTCAACTATTAATAGTTACATTGTTGGGAGGAGACTCAAACTCAAGAAAGCGTGCGCAGATGATTTTCTCCCCCATACGTCACATACAGTTTTTGACTGTTTTGGACTAAATAAATAAATACATAAGCTAAAAAGAGGGCTTGAATTCTGCACAAAATATACTAGTAGATAAAGCAAAAGGATATGACGATAAAACGAACACGTAATATTTGTAAGAAACATAGAACTGGCTGTAAATGGGCGAAGAAACATATAAAACATTGTCCCTATCTCTCAAATAAAATTATATATTCCGTTTTCTCTCAATAAACAAAAAGCTTTGAGAGCGCGGAATGTTCGCCGAGCACCTCCTGAAAGGAGTTGCCACGGCCATGTGTTTCGTCGGCTGCGAAGAAATTTCAAACAACGCAAGAGGACGTGATCCACAGAAAGAACCGACGGAACAAGTCGCAGATGAGAGGAAATTCACCTCGAAGGAGGACACCATGAGAAAAGTGGCTGTGGTCGATACGAAGACGAGCTAGAATTACTTTCTCGTGCCTAGAAGGTCGGGATGAACGCCAAAGATTAACAAAATCCTTTATCACACTTAATTTAAAAGTGGTGTTGTGCGACTGTTTGCCACACTCCGAAGATAGATTCAAAAAAGCGTTGACATCGGACGATGATTAAGAAGGAATGTCAATACGAGTCTTCCATGTCGCCGATTTCGCCGCCTCGTCAATTTATTCCCTGGAACCCAACTGGGCACCAGATCATAGGGGCGAGACAGAAGCGAATGAATCCGGTTTTCAAATAAATTCGTCAGGTAGTCTAAGGAAGAATGGGCGACAGCTTGAAGAGAGCTGAGAGAATCAGAACAGAGGACTACTCGCCTCAACGTCACTGCCTCGATGTATTTTAAGGTATATACTGCACTGAGAATGAAGTCGATATGATTGGTGACTCTGATGCAATAAAAAAAAACTACATGCCACTGCGTCGTTGTAAGACGAACCACGTGTGAATAAGAATATATAAAATCTAGATAGGATGCTCTCATTTCCTGAAAATGCATCAGGTTAAAGAAAAGACAAGTCGTTTGTTCGCGAAGATTGGAGAGTTTGAATTCAATATTGGGGCGGAGGAGTATTCAAGGGGGAATGGGATCACTTAAGGGATTTCACAGAGGTGGGATGGCCAACATTAAGGTATCGCAAAAGATTTCGCAATTGAATACCTGGTGGCTGAGGCAGCTATGTTCGAAGAACATACGGGGTCTCAAATTCAGAATATATAATTATTATAATATATATATATATACAAGGATGGTTAAAGAGTCCTGACACTTTAGCACCATAATACGCTAATAGAATATCACGTCTTCTTTTTGAGGATGGCTCAGCTAGAAAGCGCTCGATTCGGCTGGTGCGATACGCACCTGTTGAGACGCGGATACCAGCGTGATGTATGCTGTCGATGGGTCTGAGAGTGGAGGGAGCTGCAGAGCCATACACTTCACAACCGTAAACTGAGCGAATGAGTGCTCTAAGTAACCTTAATAGGGTAATGCGCTAGGCTCCCCATGCCGCACCACTCAACATACGAAGATTAACGGGGGAGTCATCTTGTTTCTATTCTGCTGAAACGAGCACGCCACACGAGGAATTTGTCAAAAGTGGGTCCCAGGAACATGGCACATTCGGCGAATGGAAGCGTATTTCCTCCCAAGTTAATGTCTGGATTGCTATTGAAGTGGTATATCCCCCGGAAGTGCACACCAGTAGATTTAGTAGGATAGAACTTAAAACCTGGTGCTCCATTCGTGGAGCTTGTCGAGCACCAGCTGAAGTTGCCTCTGCATCACACTGATGCTGCTGAATAAACAGATGACAAAATCATCCACAAACAGCGATGCCTTTATAGGCTCTCGCACAACCGACGACCTACCTTTTTATGGCAATGGCAAATAGTGACACGTAGAAACGTTTAGGGTATGCCCTTTTGAAAAGGGTGACTGCTAGACAGTTCGTCTCCAACGCGAACTCGGAAAGATCTATTCAATGAGAAATTTTTGGAGGAATGGGGAGCTTCGTTCTCAATCCCCACGAGTGCAAGGCTCGCAGCCGCGCCGCACCTCCAATTAATGTCGTAAGCCTTTACTATATCAAATACTATGGCTACAAGGTGTTGTCTCGGGACGATGTTGAAATTTCTGCTGGCAATGCGACGAGATGGTCCAGGATTGATCGGTGTTTTCTGAATCCGCATTGGATTGGTGTAAGCACATTTCTGCACTCCAAAGTTCTGATCAAACGTCATCCGTTCCCGCACTTTGCAAACGTAGCTGGTAAGAGATATCACGGTAGCTCGATGGCAACGACCGATCCTTTCCTTCCTTTGGAGCTGGGATGACTATAGCTTCTCGCCATCGAGCAGGGATGGTGAGCTTTCCCAGATTCAATTATAAAGGCGGAGGAGAAATTGCACCGGCACATCAGGAAGATTCTGAAGGATTTGGTTATGTATTCCATCAAGGGTAGTTCTTTTCGCCAAAGCGAGAGCAGAACGCAATTCCGACATGGCGAATGGGATGTTATAATCGGCAGATGCTCTGCAAGAAAATTCCAACGGACGATTCTCCATCCTCTTTAACCAAAAGAAAGGAGCGTCGTTCCCCGAAGTTCATATGCGTTCATAGTGCGCGGCGAGTTCCTCTAGAATCATACTTGGAGAAGTGATCATCTCTCCGTTTTTAAGGAGACTTGGTACTGTATATGGTGACGAATATCCTCTTATCTGGCGAATTCTTCTCCACACCAGACGTGGTGGCGTGAAGCAATTGAAAGATGTATATTCTCCACGATGAATTTTTGCTCCCTAAAATCGTTCTCGCCTGCGTCCTGCATCTTTTATATTCGATGAGGTTATTCACAGTTGGATAATACCTCAGCCGTATCAGTGCTTTCTTACGAGCATTTACTGCTCCAGAAGCAGTTCAGATTCCACCATGGGACAAAGGGGTATCGCGGTTTACCGACTGATTTCAGAATTGCGATAGAAGCAGTAAAGAGTATAGCGCTATGGAAATATGCGGCCATTACATCCAAATCGTCGAAGGGAACATCTGACAGGACATTCACCTGGAATGTTGACTAGTCAGCACGTTGCATGATCCATTAAGGGGGGAACAAACCCACGACGGAGTTGACATATGTGGACAATAGTGGTGAAATGGTCGCCCCCAACTCTTCTAATATGGCCCACTGCATAATAGTAGCGAGTGAAGGGCAGCAGAGGACGTCAATAGCAGTGTTCGAATTCGTAGCTATGGCGAAATGCGCTGGTTCACCAGTGTTGAGAACCACCAGAGTAGTGGTGTCCATCGATTCCACAACGGCGCCTCTTTGATAAGTACGGGAAGAATCCCAAAGAGAGCTGTGGGTATTACATCAACAAACAAGAAAGGTGGGTGCAGTTGGTTTATTAGGCTTAGGAAGTCATCGACTGACACCGTTTGTCCTGGGGGGTGTACATGTTCCATATAGTGAGGTGTGAGGGATGGCAAGTTAACCTGCACATACACACACACACTAAACGTCGCTCTGAATAGGAATATCAGCAGAAAGCAGCGAGTCGTGACCCAGACCATCATCGACATCAACCCTATATGCGGTAAAAGAGCGAAAGATGTAAACAAAATATTGAAGGCGTATAACGGGGCGAGAGTTTTAGTTCGTTCCGTTAGGAGAATAATCAATTCAGATTACAGGGTAAGAGCCGGAGTTAAAGAGTTTAAGAGGTCGTTAAGAAGTATCCTCTGAGGAGGACTCCTGAGCACTGTTCGACACGCTACGAGATTGCTCACAGCGAGTCGCAGGTGTTGGGGGTAGGTGATCGGAGTTTGGAAAATCGATCATTTTGGAGTCCGCGCCAGGCAGCCGACTGACATCTTTCATGCGGGGCTAAGAAATGGATTCTTGGTTTGGCTTCGTCTGAATAGCTTTCTTGGGCATTTTTTATATTTGGAGGGAATCATTTTCCCGCCTTGCAAAAGTGATGCCTCTTCAGAGAAGTCCACAGGAGACACCTGACAACAGAAGTGAGCAACTGGAAGAGTAGTAAGTGAAGTATGGAAACAACCGTCTTGGGCAGAGCACTGGAGAATGAAAGGGTGAGACCCGCTGTGTTTTTCGTCAGGTATCGGCACAAATTGACACTTTCTCCGTTATTCGGATCTTCTGAATCTACCTCTCCTTAACAAAGATAGGGGACCTGATAGAATTGGCCGCATGGTCTCCTTCACACTTCATACCGCGAAGTAGTGTTGCACAGGGATCTGGACCGTGTGGATTTGTCCCACCAGCGCATCCGTACAAGCCTTTCGGCCATGCACCGTTGCGTAGGGCCAAACATCTGACATTTGAAGCAGCGCAGAGGCACATACCGCCGCACGCGAAGTTTGTAAAACCCAAAACTACACATCTATGGGAGATGGACGATTGAATGTCAGGATCAGACTGGGAGTACAGATCTTTCTCCCATGCTGCTCCATCTTAATCCTGAACACCTCCGTTGCACCTTAAAGAAAAACACGTTTCTCCTCGCCTTTAGAAGCAAATCATAATTGACCACTCCCTTACAAAGGTTAAGGGAAAACTGAGTGGTCACTTCGTCATGGAGGCCGGTCATCTTAGTTTTTAGGATCTTTTCTATTTGCGCATCGGCACGCGCTTCAAAGAGAATGGAACCAATTCTTTGACGCACGGCCACTTCGAGCTTTTTTTTTGTGGCGTCAACTCATGACGCAACGCGTCTCCTAACCCCTTCTTGGGTGTTGAGCGCTACTGGAGTAATCCTCCGTTACTTTCTACATATAATCTGGAGTAATCCTCCGTTACTGTAGATATTTATATATTTTTATCGTCTCGTCGCAGTTTGTTGTCAAGAGGACCGCCAGGTAGCATCTCCGCGTACGCGCCTCCCACCATGTGCTCCTGCGTCCGCTTCCACCGGGCGCCTCTCCCACTGCCAGAGGGACCTACGTGGTTGAGCCTCGCCCGTTGGTGCGAGTGCTGAGGCCTCAGTTGTCTGTTTAGCAGGTGGCCCGGGGAGGAAAGGTTGTCTGCCAACAGGTTTCCGGAGCAGACTCAGCCGAAATTTTGGTTGTGACAGTTTTCACGTTTATACATTTCATTGCTATAATAATTTTACACGTGGATGATGTTGTTGATAAGTTTAAGCGTGACACCTGACACTCGGCGTTAGGCATTAAAGGAGTAGCAGGGTCTGACTGGGTGTTCACTTGCCTTCCTGGGTTGATTAATTAACATTAGAAAAGGTACGTGACGTATTCAGGGGGGTGTTTTACCTAGAATTTCCCTGATTCCAGGAACGAAACCTTATTAGTCACTTTCATTTTTGAGTTTTCCCTCTCCTTGGTATATACTGGGCACTGATTCGAAGTTCCTGCCTTATCACCCTAGCAGTTAACGCAATGGGGTGGTGGGGAGCCCAAATGTGTCTTCGTGTGACGTTTCGCCACATTTGGTGCAGACGGGGTTGACCGACATGCAGCGCCGAATGGTATGGCCCAACGTCTGGCACTTGTAACAGCGCAGAGGGTTCGGAACGTAGTCGCGTCGCACCGGAAGCAAGGGCGGTCGAAGGTCGAAGGGAACGATCAGAGTGGAAGTGGGGATTTCTTATTCATTATTCTTTGCGCTTCATCTTGTAATGATTGTTAGTGAATCATCCGAGAGCGTCAACTGGAGAGGTCATTAGTCTCGTAAGTGTAGTGCATGTTTTTCATCGGGTGGTGTGGTGACAGTGATCTTCCCTCACTGGATGACGAGATTCGGCGCCGACCTACCGTCGGTGATCGGACTTTTCACCAACAATATCTCCCACCAGCGAGGCACCGCCCCAGCCGGAAGTTCTAAGTTCACGACCGGTCTCCCGGCAATCGTGGTAGTGTAGTGTATGTTAGTGTGTGTAAGGGGTATGGATAGGAAAAGGGAGAGGAAGGAAAGATCGCGCGCGTTCCGTGGCCTGGTTGTAAGGGTATTCCTCCGGCATTTGCCTGGTGTTGATAGGAGAAATCACGGAAAACCAACGATTAGAGCAGCCGGCAGCTAGAATTCTTATCCAGAGACTGAATTCGACCTAGCTGCAAAGCTAGTGTCGAAAATCCTGCAGCCGCACACTGATTCAATCGGGCCTAAAACCTATTCATAATTGCAAATGCCAGTGGATTTGCGTAAAAATAGGTATCAATGCATTTTTGTGGTCCCTGAATTTACATACATACATTTTATTTGAACTGCAATTGGGTATGACCCGGTGGCAGTTAATTAACAATAATTACAATAATAATAACACTTAACATTAATAATAACAACAATATGAATAATAATAATATCAATAATAATAACAATATTAATAATAATAACAATAATAATAAAGGAGTACAATACAAGCCGAGCATGCAATAATCCTACTATCACAAATATTAAGTATTATAACAAATATTTCAACTCGTATGATATATAATAATTATAATTATATATCGGTGATGCTAAAATTTAATACAAGCTACATAAATATTGGCTAAATTTATTGTTTTTAATTCATTGATCGCGTTCACTACAATTAACTGCACGACACTGCACTGCACAACACTACACTACACTACACTACACTACACTGTTATTGCTTTGAGTTACACTGACCAGCACTTCACCGCGCTTCACAGCACTTCACAGCACTTCACCGCACTTCACAGCACTTACTCATTTAATGTCTTACTATCATATTGTTCTAACTTATTTCTAAAACTTCGAACACTTAGAGGAAAAGCTTTGAAAATTGTTGCAGGTAAACTGTTCCAATCTTTAATTGTTCTATTACAAAAGGAAAATTTCCCAAGATCTGAATTTTGTTTCCTTGTTCGAATTTTGTGAGTGTGATCGCTTCGGCCGAAATAATTTGGTTTTTCTAGTCTAACCTGAATTTCCTTCCAAGCTGTTTGACCTACGTAAGATTTATAAAGAGCGCAAAGCCTCGCCCTTGTTCTTCTCATTTCTAGAGGTTCCCATGCCTTTTTTATCGCGTTAGTTCTATAGGTAAACTTATTCGCTTTTCTCTGTATTCTATCTAGATTTTTCCGGTGCGACTTTCTGTATGGATCCCAACATGCCACTCCGTATTCCATGAGAGGGCGAACCAGCGAAAAATATGCTAATTCTTTTGCGTTTGCAGAGCTTTTCTTTAGAATTCGCATTACAAAATGCAAAGACTTCCACGTTTTCCTAACTACCTGATTTATATGCTTCTCCCACCCTAATTTACTATCTATATGAATGCCTAAATACTTGCATGATGAGACTCTTGGGATGATGACCTCACCTAAACGATAGTCTGGTTCCTCATAATTTCGTCCCCGCCCGAACGTTATTGTTTTGCTTTTCGATCCGTTAATTCCCATGTCATTTTTTTCAGCCCAATCACGTAAATGTTCTAAATCCTGCTGTAATATTTGTTCGTCAGCGCTACTTTTGATTTTTCGGTATATAACACAATCGTCTGCAAATAAACGCACCTTTGATTGTATGTTAACATGGAGATCATTTACGTACGCTAAGAAAAGTAATGGCCCTATGACACTTCCCTGTGGAACCCCTGAAGTAACAATACCCGTAGTCGAAAACTGAGTGCCAATTCGAACTTTTTGTTTCCTGTCTCTAAGAAATTCGCTTACCCACTTCACAACTCTAGCATCAATTCCTGAAGCTAATAATTTCCTGATAAGTATGTTATGCGGTACTACGTCGAATGCTTTCGCAAAGTCGATTACGATTGCATCCACCCTCCCACCCGCGTCAACTTCGTCAGCTAGATCTTGCAAAAGAGAAACGATTTGGCTTTCGCACGAATATTTACTTCTAAACCCATGCTGTCCGTAAAAAATCCAGTTCGCTTTTTCCCATTCGCGGCGAATGTACCCGGCTATTAAATGCTCCATTATTTTGCATACTACTGATGTGAGCGATACTGGTCTATAATTACAAACTTTCGTTTTATCACCTTTTTTGAAAATAGGGACCACTATAGCTGTCTTCCAATCGTCTGGTAAACTTGCATTATTGATTGAAACATTGAATAATCTTAACCAATACGGCAATACTGCCTCCCCACCGAGTTTAATAAAATCTGTCGAGATGCCGTCTGGTCCGCGTGATTTACCGTTTTTCAGTGATTTTATACGTTTGCGGAGTTCCCATGCATGAAGCTTGAACTGGTTTTCTATTGGAAAATAATGAACTTGCTCCTGCGCCTGTTTTGGTTTGAATACTGATACAAAATACGCGTTGAACGCATTTGCTTTCGCTTGGTCGCCGTGCAATGGCGCGTTATCTGCGTCTAGAATTTCCTGAATTTCTTCCTTATTCCCCCGGCGTCTGCGGACATATTTGTAAAAGTCTGACCAATTATTTCTTCCTGTCTCCAAAATATTTCTTAAAAATAATTCATGCGCAATTTTCTTTTCTTTTTCTAATTCCCTGTAGAATTTTTTAAAAGTTATCATGTCAGCAATGCTGCGATGTCTCCTATTAAATGCTAGTCTAACTTTTCTCTTTAAACGCCGTACCGCCCCGTTATAATATTCAGGATCAGGATTACTTTTCAGTATTTTGCAAGGAACGAACGTATCTAAAGCTATTTCTACGATTGTTTTAAAAGCCCCCCATTGTTCCTCCATACCCCCTTCTGTTCTTAGAAAATAGTCGTATTTTTCCCTTAAGAAACTACGTAAACCTTCGACGTTTGCTTTTCTATATTGCCTGCCTATCGTTCCTTTCACCTTAGGTCGCGTAATTACATTTGTTTGTACTTCTACCATCACTGCTTTGTGGTCGCTAATCCCCTGAAAGACGTCGCAAGAAAGGAACATTTCTGCAGGGTGAACAAGGAAAATGTCCAAAATTGCGCTCTGCCGCGTGGGTTGGTCGACTACCTGCGTTAGTCCCTGCTCCCATACCAGTCGATTGACGCGCTTTTGAATTTTCCTGTCGCAAACCTCTCCTCTCCAATTAGCGTCGGGAAAGTTTAGGTCGCCAGCGACAAGAATAGAACGACCGTTTCTGTTTTCCACCCTATCACCGATTTCATCTAAAATTTCATAACCGTCGTTTGGCGGCCTGTAACAAGCAATAATTTCCCCGGAATTATCTAGTACGTCAATTACCATTCCTAACATTTCAAAGTTGTTACTAAACCAACTATTCCTAACTATTAACGAGGTCTTGACGCAGAGAAAAACGCCCCCGCCTCTTGTTTTTCTATCTCTTCGATATAATTTATAACCGTAATGTAAAATTTCAGAATTAGCTACCTCATCTGTTAACCACGATTCTGTCCCTATCACTATATCTGGATCACATGTATCAACCAAGTTCCAAAACTCAATGGTTTTATTAATTATACTTCGACAGTTTACCTGCAACAATCTTAGAAAGCCCTTCCTCACCTGAACATATCTGGTCGCCGCCGTCGTCGCCGCCGTCTCCGCCGCTGCCACGGTCGCCGCCGTCGTCGCAGTCGTCGTCGCCGCCGTCGCCGCCGTCGCCGCCGTCGCCGCCGTCGCCGCCGTCGCCACCGTCGCCGCCGTCGTCTCCGCGGTCTCCGCTTCCTCCACCGTCACACACGTCACCGCTGAATCTTCCGCCACCAGAGCGAACCCCTCAGCCTCCGCTCCTATCGCCATTGCCCGCCATTCGACCGCAGGGCGCAAGATCGGCGGACATTCACAGCGTCAACGGGTGACCGGAGGGCGTGTGCAGAACTCAGCAACTCTGGTGTAGAGGCCACTGAGTGCCGCCACGCCCCTCCGGTTGAGGTGGACGCCGTCCCGACCTAGGGCGCTCTCTGAGATCCACCCGTTTGGATCCACAAAGGTGAATCCGAGCGCTTTTGCCACATAGTCCATGTCGCGATTCACCCTAGCGACTTTACGGGACCAAACATCCCGGCGGCGAATGACACCACTTAGCACTATGCGGGAGGATGGAAAGCGCTTTTTCGCTGCTACCCCAAGTTCGTAGATCTCGCCCGTTAGGTAGTCAAACGAGCGACATCTCCGAAGGTTGTTAGAGCCTCCGTGAATGATGACAGTGTCCGGTGCTTCCACATCGCTGGCTTCTATTTGCAATTTCAATTGCGCAACGCGGATTCCCGGGAAGCATTTTACCTGTAGGTTTGCGTGACCCACGTGACGCACAATAGAGTCACCGAACACAACACACTTTTTGGGACCCGACCCCTGGTTTTTCTTTGCCGCCCTCACAACAGATGCATATGTTGCTGATGCTGTTGCCGTCGCCGCCGTAGTCACAGCCGGGGCCGGCGCGGCAGCCGGGGCCGGCGCGGCAGCCGGGACAGGCGAGGTCACCTCAGCTCGCAGGACTGCTTTGGCCGGCTGTGCCACCGTCACTGCCTCTTCCGTTGCGGCCGCTGCTCTCACCTCCATCTCTGTCACCCTTGTCGCTGCCTTCAGATTTTGCAGCTCCCGTTGAGTGGCAGAAAGCTTCGCCGTCACCTTCAGGAACTCCTGTCGGAGACGCGCCAGTTCATCGCGCAGACCACCCACGCCGTTACAACACTCGACGCACCTCCACGGAACATCTACTGGTGCGCCACGTCGCGTGGACACCGGGCCAGGATTCATCTCGACGCCACCAATGATTAGCAGCGTTGCTATGACAAGCAACGCAAACGCGTCCAGAGAAGGAGCAGCAACGCTACCCTTTCCCAGCACGCACGCCACGCGGGCGGCCCAGCCGCCGATGCGGGCCCGGTACGCCTGCAAGTCGCAGCCCATTATCCCTTTACCTGGGCGAGAGCGATCCCCAAAACACGTCCGCTCGCTACAACGT